>JAQFVV010006412.1:1675898-1957324 GCA_028023455.1 Epiperipatus broadwayi
TGGTTATTTAATATGTTTATAAAGGTATTATACATGGGGAAAACAAATGTGAATAATACTATGTGTGTGTGTGTGTGTGTTTAACTAGAAAATCAGATACATTAATCTTTATTTGAGTTTTAAAGTTTATATCTGTGCTAGAGACAATCTCTAGTTTAGTAAATGCTTTTCTATATTTATCTCTAATGCATAGTGTCAAAGATGTTCTTTGAGTTAATTTGACACTTGTAATTCAAATAATAGTTATTTAAAATATATAATTTTTTTTCATATAATAAAGATATATATGGGAGACAGTGATCTGGAACAACTGATGAGTGGTGGGTCAGCACAAAATGCATCCTGGGATCATTTGTCTTTATTCTTTACTTATATAAATTTAAAAGAATGGGTGGTAATATTAAGGTTATTTAATATATTTGTAAACATATAAGCTCCAAATTAATTAAAATCAAATGTATATGAATTTTATATTATAACATTAAAGTGGTTGCTTCTCCATTTAATGAATTATTGAACTTAAAAAATTATAAAGATCCTGATCTACTTATTAGACAATAATAAATTGTTTTGGATCATTTAGTTAACAAAGCCATTCATAATTAAAATTAATTGATGTTAAATTTATTGACTTTTTTTTTATCTATTATATTTTCATTTTAGTATTTAATAAACATTATTTTAATTTTTTAAATTTGCTTGCAATATTGTATGATTATCTGTCTATCAGTTATTTAATGACTATATACCTCAAACTCTAAGCTTAGCTATTATCCTGAACATTTATATCAAAATATGTCTGGAATATAAATTTTCCAATGTTGTAGACTGGATAGTGATACCTTCAAATAATTGGGTGTATAGTGTCTTGTATAGTAGCATATAGTGTCTAATATAAGATAGACCTGATGTTCATGCTGGATTGGATATTTATAGTCCAATATCTGGATTCTGTATTTATTCAAAACCTGCCAGTAACTATGCATGTTTTTGCTGTAATATTCTTATCAGATCCTTGAGAAAGTTTTAACAAATGGTTTGTTGTGCATGCATATGTATTTGAAATAAAAGTAAATAATAATAAAAATGTTAATGAATTGGAAATCAGTCACACACACATAAACAGCATAAATATGGAGACTAAATCAAGTGAAATAAATAAATTATATAAATAAATGCAGTTATTGAGATGATTAGGTTTTTATAAAGGCAGATCAGGAAAAATGTCATTGTAATGTTATGCAAAATAAAATGTTACCTGCAAGCAGTGATGTTAAGGTTATTTTATAAAATATTTTTGAAGTTTCATTTTGTATTTTCTTTATTAAACTATTTTAATAGTTCTTCTTGAAGTTTAAATGTTCTATAATAGAAACCTATATGATGACAAGAGGAATGACCTCAAATATGTGTAACAGAGTTCAATAAAAAATTATGTATTAATAAAATGCAAAAAAGATACACTACAATTACAACATCATCAGAATTACCCAGAATTCCATAAACAAGTGAAACCAATTTAATTCATGAAGAAATAATTAAAGTTGTTGAAGTGAATAAAAGTGCAAAAGTATGTAACCACATTGTGGTTATTGATAGAAAACTTACTTTTGCAATAATAAAAGCTGCAGATAATGATAGACTTGTAATTGATATCTTAACAGATAGAAAACTTGTTGACAAATGTATACTGAATATCTAAGTGATAAGGATGTACCAAATGACTAAGAAAGTCCAGTATAAACATTGATATTTCAAAAAGACTTTAAATAAGACATTATAAATTACAAATCTGACAGGCTTTTATTAGTTCTTAATAAATTTTTACCAAAATAACTACAACTTACTTATAGCAAAGTTTATATTTTAACCAACAACAAATCAATATGGATTAGAAAATAGTTTTAGCACAATGAATGGTATCCAAATATGTTTAAAAATTACAAAGGGCACTAATGAATTGGAGGTATTATTATATTTTGGATTTATAGATAATGAAAGTGTATTTGATTTTATAAGTATTTCATTAGTAATTAAAGCAATTTCTTCAAGATTTACATCAATAATAATGCAAAGCAATGATTAGATTATTTAGTGATATTAAAAAGATTGACATTATCAAGAGCATGCAACAGAGTTCATCCAAGTCCCCAAAATATTTTAAAACAGTCTTAGAAAAAGAATTTTGTGGATTTAAATGGCACACTAAAAGATGAAACTAAATAAATTTTATTTTTAAGTCAATGGTTGCTTTTGCAAATAATATATAGCTTCAGAAAGTGTTGAAAAAATTATCATACGAAAGTCAAATAGTATGACTGCAAATATATGCTAAACGAGATTAAAAAAAACAATCAATAATTTTTTTTATAAAATAAAGGTTGATAATCATAAATAAAAAGTTAACAATAATAAATACTTTGTCAGGTTACCAAAACAGATGGGCACATAATGCATGAAATTAATCGCAGAATTTAACGGAAATAAGGTGGTTTTTGACATAAATAATATACTTTTAAAAAAATATTTCTATGTGTTTCAAGAAAAAGATTTTTAATAAATGTGTTTTATTAGTTTTTTTATGAATCTGAGATTTGGCATTTAGTGCAAGCCAAGTGCAGAAACATCATACCTCTGTACAAAGTATGGACTGATATATGTTAGAAGAAACAAGAACTGAACACAAATGCAAGATATGAGTAAGAGAATAAATGGGTCATTACTAAAATCATTAAATGAATTAAGGGATGGAAGAAAAACAGATTTGGCATGTTGCTAAGAGAAATGATAATAGATTTACTGTTAAATTCAAGAACTGAGTTTTAAGACATTCATCAAAGACCTAAAAGGAAACATATAAGATGGATAAACAAATGTACTGTTTGATATTGAATGGGATGGTGTAATAGATCAAATAAACTTAAACATAATGTAGCATAAAATTTTACTCTTTTATTGTAAAACAAATTGTTGACTTCTTATATACATATAAAATATGATACGATTATTTATTATAAATTCAATTTACTCCAGCTGAAAATTAAGTATTGCATCACACTGGTTCCTTAGGCAGAGAAGCATAGTACCCAGACAGTACCTATGACTTATGACCAGGCCAAAGTTATATAAATACATAAATACAAACACATTTCCAGGCCACAGATCTTCTTGACTGCTGGATTAAACCCCTGTCATTCAGAGCACTTTGTTTATTTTGAAGTAAACTTCAGGCACCAGCTAACTACAAGTAGTTAACATGCCTTAAATGATGGCAACTAATTCAGCACCTAAGAAATTTCAACTAGCTCAAGGGAAACAAATATAATAAACCGCTTGTCAAGCTTCTTTGCTAAATTGTTCTTAGTGGTATGATTAAAGAATGACATGCCCTAAATGATGGCAACTAATTCAGCACCTAAAAAATTTCAACTAGCTCAAGGGAAACAAATAATAAACCGCTTGTCAAGCTTCTTTGCTAAATTGTTCTTAGTGGTATAATTAAAGAATTGTCTAACAGTGATTGATAGACAAATACTTTATTTTAAATAAAATGTTTACTATAATTTGTAAACTAATTTTATAAAATTTTAATTAAATAAGCAATGATTTTATATATAATAACCGCATGCACATTCTTAATAAAACATACAATAGTAATGTAATATAACACTATATAGATGGAGTGCACACAAACTTGGAATTACAGCTAATTATTTCATAAATTAAAAGCTCTAAAACTATTTAATTGATACTTTAGGAAATAGGTGAACCAGCCCATACTACAGTTCATTATATGCTGGCTATAGAGTTCATTTACTACACTGACTCTGGAGATACTCAAAGATTGCAATGGCTACTTATAGAATAATATAAAAATCAGGAATGGGAATAAGAAAATGTTATGGTAAAGGTTTACTTTAGCAGCCACATGATGTTCGCCCTCTACTTTTTTAAAATTATAACTGAAAAAAAGAAACACATATTCATAATACAAATTATTCGAAAATCTTACATATATGCTATAAAAATTTACATTTCTAGGCCTATTATTTTTGATTTCTAATTATATTTGAATTAGATTAAAATGTATTAAAATGTAAAAGATAATAAAAAACACTCACATTTTTAAGCATAATTGTGCCTTATACAGACTAAGAAGTTTGAGAAAATAGCGTTTGTGCTGTGGCTACTCCGGAAGTCAAATTCTTGCAGGTACAATAAAACAAAGCTTTGATGGTATCAAATTGATATTTCAGCTTATGCTTTGCTCTCATCTATATATTTTTTATATTCTGGGTATATATGTCTTGGTCTTTGTGATATACAAAGTTATCATAATAAATGACAAATGAATGCATAAATACACCATTGAGTCAGCTGATGTTATTGTATGCAGCCCAGCCATCTGTAATGATGTGCATTCTTGGTAAAATGTACTGCTATGTTATAAATGTGGATAGTTTAAATTCTTAACTTTCAAATAAATAAAGTAATTATTTTAATTAATGTTGGTATTTTGAAGAGAACGATTCATTTTATATGGAATGAATCCAACATTTAATTTATTGATACAAATGTTTTAAATAATATTCATTCAAGAAATGGTCAAAACTAAGTAATGTACAAAATGAGAGTAAAATGTTTATTTTCCATATCAAAAATAGTTGGAATTTTAAAAAATAGAGGGCGAACATGATGTGCTACTAAAGTAAACCTTTACCAATGTTATTACATATGGGATTTTAAATGTTGTGGCTTCTTGCTCTTTGCTGCTGCATGTGTTTTACCAACCAATTGGTTTTAGGCTTCTGGTGTGGTCATGACAATTGCAGTTCCAGACTACTTCTTACTCAAGGCAGTTAGACACTCTTTGCAGCTTCATATTATTAGACAGGCATTGCTTCTATCAGGTAGACTGCTGATATTCTTGTGGATGAAGGTTGGAGCTCAACACATGCTCCAATGACTGCTTAACACAGTATTGTCTTTATTGAAAAATATGTCTAATAGGTGATTAAATCTATATACATGAATGATTGGTTGACAAAATTTTCAGTCTTATTTATGTGATCCATCTTCTTGTTATCCTTTTAATTAGTTTTCAAATCCATACACTTCTTTTGTTGATCAAATTTTGGATAAGCATTTTAATTAATGTTGTTGTTTATGGATTGTAATTAGTAGCCATTGCTAATCCCATTCAGGTGCAGATTATCTATTAAGCAGTCTTTGAGTTTTAAAATTTAATTATGAGCTTTCTTTTTTTTAATATTTAACACTCTTATTTTTTTTAAACATGCACACATTTTATTATTTTCTTTACATATAATATCAATCTTTATTCATGCATCTTAAAATAAATGAAAAGTGAGATTTTTAGTTTTTAGATTTCTCTCTTTTTTTAATACTTCCCTGAATTACTTAATTTGTAAAACTTTACAAATGACCATTTAATTTCCTCTCTAATTGTTTATTTAATGATTATTATTCAAGCTAGTAAAACTTATACCTAATAAATGGCATTTGCCCTTTGGTGATCTACCTTTATATAGAAAAAAACTCTTTAAACTTTTATAGATTTGTTTTTCAAATGAGATACTTTAATTTCAAAATCTTTTCATTATTTAAATATATGTTTTTATTTTAATGATTGTAAACAACTATTTCATGTGTAGCACTATTCCTTAATCATACAATATATAGATAAAAAAATTAGAGATTGGAGAAACTGTATTAAACTTGGAAAGACATTCATGCTGCAGAAAATAAATAATACATGAAAATGATGATGACGATAAAGAATTGATGCCATTTATTTTGTATGAATATAATAGTTATATAAAATGATTCCATGTATAAATGGTTATAAACATATTGTATAAAAATATGTTTGTATATAAAATGGCTGCTGGTCAGTAAAAACTATATGATTGGTGAATTAAGAAACTTAATTACTGTAAGTCATTAAAAGAAGAAATTTTTTGTTTTATCAAATTAGCCAATGTATAAAAAAACTACAAGAAGAAAGAATAATAAAATTGTTCATTTTTATTAATATATGAAAGATTGTCATGTTAAAATATTTTTTCCACAATATATTTATATAGAAGTAATTAATATAATCATTGATTTAACCAGGAATTTTAAATCCAACAGCTTAAAATGTTAAATGATTATCATATATTATCTCAGTTATAGAGGCACTATACATTCCTGAAAGATTTCATGATATCAGATTTTGCCTAAGTTGGTATAATAATGAGCAGAATTCTTCTTTGTCAATAAATTGAAAAATGATATAGGGAGTAGATGAAAATGATACATGTGTTTAGTGTGTGAATGTACAACTATTATTTTTAACTTAAAGCTGAATGCTAAAGTATGTATTTTATTTTAATATTATTATATTTATTTTATGGTATAAATGTTGGTATGATCATACTTAAAGGTATGTTAACATCAATAAATATCCACTGACAAATACAATATTTACAAAAAAGTTATATATATACATATAAAATTGAGTAGCAGGATGGTATTTACATTGATAATTGTGATCACAATAAAATACAAATAACATTTTTTGTTTAAATAATGAAAATAATGCAAAAATGAGATGTCAATTAGCTATTTAGCTAGACTTTTATGAGTGAATTATATTATATATAATACATGTATACTTTGTGTGAAATATTTATAATATTTATAATCAGTCATTACATTAAATAAGAGCACCAAATATTATTTAGTCCTGAGCAATTTTGTTTAAATTAAAACTATAAAGCAGTTAGCATTCTAAACTCCTTAAATATTCATTTAGGTACAGTTGTTTTGAGTTAAATAAAGCAAAAAAAAGATTAAGTTAAGAATATATAATTAAGTGATCTTTATAATATAAAAAGGAAAGAATAAATAATATATATTCGAAAATTGAAACAAATAAAAAAGGAACTTTAGTTTAATAATATAATAATAAAAATTATTAAAGATGAGAAGTATAAGAATGACTTTTAATAACATTGATATAAAGTGATGAAAAGAATATTGCAAATGACAAAAAATATAATAAAATCTAATTGATTAAAAGGATATGAAGCTTTTGATAACTAAGACAATGTTACAGAAGTCAAAAGACTGTAGAAGCTAGAAAGATATAAAGAGCAACAAAAATGATGTATAAAAACTAATAATGAACTTAGAAAAAGAAACTCATTTAGAAGAAAGGGTACATAGATATTAGTCCTGCAACATAAAGGAGATGGTGTGCCTTTTCACATCAGATTAATTAAAAATTATAAATCAATATACATTATCACAAATATATTGTCATATAATTCTCCATGTATACCAGCACTTTGCACTGGCAAAAACATTTTCCCTCTTCTGCACAAACTAGTCTTGCAATGTAGGAGAGATGGTATGTCTTTTCACATCAGCATTGCAAATGCAAAGTGCCATAGTTTGCAGAGAAGGGGAAGAGATGGTTTTGCCAGCACAAAGTGTTGGTGTAGATGAGGAATTATAATATATTTGCAATAATGTATGTTAATTTTTAATTATTGTGAATGTGAAAAGGCATACCATCTCTTGACATTGCAGAACTAAGACCTAAATACCAAAAACAAAGATCTGGTTGATGACACTGTGCAGAGAAATAAAAAGTAATTTTATGAAAACAAAAAATATTATATACTATTAAAATTAAAAACATCATTCGGGATAAGGTAAGTTAATTAATGAAATAACTAGGAAGGATGAAAGAGATTAATAGATAAGTATGATATATTAAAAAGTTAAATCAATTATATTAGTTAATTTATGAATGATAATGTTACAGATAATAATGACATTTAACAATGGCAGACAATCACCATTAATACATCTCATATTTTATTTAACAATTCTTCATTATATCAATCTTTCTCTTATAAATATTTCATTTATAGATGTTTTAGCATTAATGGTTTCTTTAATATTTAATTTTACTCATAGAATAATATTTTCAATTAAAAAAAAAAATATTAGTTGGTTTTACATACTTAAAATATTAGTTGGTTTTACATACTTATATTTCAAATTCAAAACATAGTAATGGATCCTGTTCAAAGTTGTGATATATTTGTAAATATAACTTTTTATACAATTCATCACACCAGTCAGAATAAAGCTTTCCATCTAAGCTTTTACATTTATCTAATGACCTATTCAAAAAAAGAATTCAATCAAAGTCAAAGTGTCTATTTTGTTCTAAGAACAGTCTATAGATCCACCAATGAATCATTAAATAAATACCCTGTAATTAATAATATATACTTGAACAAACTCTATGCATAGTCTAATCATTGTATTTATTGGGTTGTAGATGATCTACCTATAATATACGATAGCTGCCACAATTAAAATTCAAAAAAGTTCATCTGTATATACATGCATAAACCGATCTGATTTTTTTTATAAATTTTACTCTATATTATAAAAACAAATTGCAAAACAAATAAAATTGTATAGCTACTTTTTAATATCTTGTAACACAAAGTGATGACAAATTTTACACCAAATTAATTTAGACAAAAAATTGCACTTCTGACAAAGACCATGTGATCCAGGTATACAAAGTATATCACATTTTGATTATGCTCATTTAAGTCAGTTTACATATAAACTGCTATCAAATTTAACTAAAGAAGTAAACTATTTACATGACCAATATTCAATATTACTTGTCCCATAGAAAAAAAATGAAAATAATCATTACATTTCCCAAGCTGCATTTTAGATCAATGAGTGCATTGGGAATAAAAAATTTGAAATCAGTGGTAAAAGGTAAATTAGAACAATACTTTTTACCTACATTATTAAAAATGCAAACTGAAAAAAAAGCTTCATCAATTGTTCAAGCTAGTATCCTATTCAATACTGTAATAGACATAGTGAGAAGCAATAAAAAATACAGTTCAATTGTGTCCAACATAATATGAAATCTTTTGATATGATTCCTGTTAACATTCTCATTGATAGGCTAGCAGATATAAATGAACTAAAATTAATTTTGTATATCATTACAAATTATTGAATAAATTGAGCATTCATATAATTCTTAATATAAAGAATTCATTTGCTTTTAGACTTCACTATACAATATCTCAAGGTTGTGTTCTATGTGATTTATTATTCACCCTGTATATAGTCTCTTTTTTAAGAAGCATAAAAACCAATTTCATGGAATACATATACCAGAAATAAAAAAAGTATACAATGAATAGGTTACATGTATGATACAATTTTAGTTCAAAGAAACAAATTGTCACTTTAATATAAATATTAAATATATATTTATGAACAAATAAAATTACAATTCAACATGTCAAAATCATGTGCTTGGTTTATCAATAGAGAAAAAATATATAATGAATACTTTGAAGGAATACCTAATGCTTTTTAGGTTTTTCTTTTCAACTATGTTACTCAAGAATGATGTCAGCAATACAAGATAAGCTTAAAGAAAAAACTGAACATTTGATCAATTCTCTTGAAAACTCTTACTTATCTCTATATGCAAATTCATCATTATTTAATCTGCTTATAGTGACAAAAATATCTTGCTATTCACCCATAATTATTGATACAAAAAAATTTTCTATATATGTGTATACCTTGGTTGAAAACTATTCTAAGGAAAAATAAACTTTATCTCAATTAAAGAATTACAAAAACCCAGATACAAAATGGTTTAGATTTCCACTCACTATATGACTTTTTAATTTCCAAAACCATAAATCTATTATGTTGATGTGGAATTTTTTTTTAGAAATTTGGAAATCATTTTCAAGATTACACCAACAGACAAGACATCATCTATGTATGGATTAAACCAACAAGCAAAACATTACTTATGGCAGGTAATTTAAAATCATTGCTTTTCTCACATATAATTATTTATAAATTAAATTTTCATTCATCAAAAGACAAATACTTTTATTGTAATGTTTAGACATTATTATATCCATCTTCAAATCATAAAATTGAAGATCATATGGTAAATATAAATAATAAGCAGTTGACTTAAGAATTCAAACATTGATCATTTGAACCAAAATATTTTGGTTTTTTAATTTAAATTAAATTTACAATTATTGGCAACAAGAAGAAAAGACTCTGTGAAAATGTTGATTCTCAATGTGGGTTTTGTCATAGAGTCATAGAAACTTACATTTCACATTTTTTGAATGCCATTTCTCTATAAAATATACATTTAGCCATTTCAAATCTCTTTCAGACACATAATTACATTAGAACTATGTATATTTTTTAAAAAATAGTATTCTCTAAAATTAGAGTTTCAGCGTGTAATCTATATGCATTTTAGTGCACAAAATGCATTTTTTATATCCAAACGATTTTAGAAATCAACAAAACATTTCTGTAATAAAGTACAACTACTCATAGCAAGGGATAAAAATTTATATACCCAACATTTACTCTGAAAGTTGGTCCTTATTCCAAGTGCATCCAAGGCATTAAAATAATATGTAGAATAATCTAATGCACTAATAAATAGAACTAACTGTTTTTTGAATTTTTTGTAAATTTGTAATACATAAAATTAATTAATTCTAAATAAAACTAATTGTAAAACTACAACAGGATTTATTGCCTTCCTAGGTATCATTTTTTAATATAAAATGAAACAATATTCTTTAAAATTAAAAAAATAAAATATTAGAAAGATTGGTTTAAGATGTAAGTATACTGAAACATGAGGCATTTGAAGCTATTGTAAAAATATAAAAATTGCTTAGAATTATTCAATTCTTATATCAATACTACAAATAGAACTTTCTATAATATGTAAATTGTGGTAATGTGTAATTTAAAATATAATAATAAAAATTGACTAAAAACTTATTGACTACTATGGGTTATGATTGCAGTGAAAAACATTTGTTAGATGCAGAGTATGCAATACTTAACCTCATATTACTTGATTCAAATCTATTTTGAACTTTAACAAAGTATATTAAAAATTTTATTCAAAAAATATATTGGTGGGGAATGGGTACACAAAATATTGATGTCAAATAACTGCATAAAAATACATTGAAAAGGGAAAGAAATTAGTATGTATTTTGTGTACATGCAAAAAGCATTACATATAATAAACAGAAATATGTTAGTTTATGATGATTTTGGTAAATAAGAAAACATGTAAGAAAAAAGGGTGTTATGGAATGGGTACATTAAACAGAAAAGCAATTGTTCTATAAACAAAAACAAATATAAAGAAACTATTGAAAAGTAGTGTTAAACAGAAATGCTGACTGTCACTTGTTATTTTATATGTATTTAAAACTATGATAAATTAATATTGTAAATAGAAAAACAAATTATATGAAATTTATAAATAACACAATTCAAATGAATGTCAGCATAAGATAAAAAATTTAAAAAATAAATGTATTGAATATGAACTGAAAATTAATTTGGGCAAGATCAAGATTATATTGTATTTGGAAAATATATAGAAATGAAATTTGCTAAAATATATGAGCAAAGGAATGGTTTTAGATATTTAGAAAGTTAAATGGATTAAGCTCTTTAAAAAATATTAGCAAAAGAGACATTTACTAAAAAAAATATTTTGTAGACATTTGAATTTAAAAATAAAATTTGCTGTGCCTTTACAGAGACAGAAAGGTGTTCAAATATCATTTGACAATTTTAATACTGAAATATTTTAGAAAAAGCCAGAAAAATTATATAAATATTTATATAATGATTGTAAATGTTATATTTTTATTACTTTTACCCCAAGCACCAAAAAATACATTATTTCTCTAATTTATCTGCAGATATACAATTGTGTAATATTAGATAAACATTGAACATAGAAATTAAATAATTTAATGATAAAGATTTACAATCTTTATATATTTTTTTATTTTATGTCTATCAGTTTATTTTTAATATACTATCTAAACATTATATACATAAACAAGCATAAAATAAAAATAAAATACTAAACTCATTTGTATAATGATTATTAGAGATAGGAATATATAAAAATATACTTCACATTGTTTTATAAATTTTTTTATGCATGACAAAAAATATGCTCTGTATAATTAATAAAAAAATTATAAACCATATCTCTAGATGTGATATGTTGGACTATTTCCATCATCTATGAATGAATGTTGAATGTATAAAACTTTCTATACATTCAACATTCACTCATAGATGATGGAAATAATCCAACATATCACATCTAGAGATATTTATAAACCACACATTTCAACAAAGTATTACAGTCATTATTAAAAGTTTACAATCTTCTATACGAAAAGCATAAAATATATCAATTAGCAATTCATCAAAAGTAGTATTATTCTCATATATATATAAAGTAAGCTCAATGATTTTACTTCCTTCTATTATCTTCACAGTTATAACTTTTCAATTTCTATGATTCTTTAATACTTCAATACATATTTCCTTTTTGCTTAAAGTAAAATTGTTTGTTTTAAAAAATTGAATCCTCTCACTAACTATAAATACTTTCTTTTTAGTTCTTATTATAAAAACATTTATATTTCGTTTTGTAAAATAAATTTATTCATTAAATCACATTTTCTATTTGTATTCATATTAAATTTTTGTAGCAAAAAAATAATGATTTTGACAAATTGTTTGCAAAATATTTTATACGTACTTTGTTTCATTATTTTATTTAATTAATCTATGAAATTCTTTACTATCTTAAAAAAACGTATAGAAATATCAGTTTCATTTTATAATTAGATTTTTAATAAATAAGTTTTTGTTAAGAAGAAAAATGAAATCAATTTGCTGTTTGTCATTTTAAAAAACGAAGACCAGAAATATAATTTTTATATTTGTAAATATTGTTTCAAAATTTAAAAATATTAAATTATTCAGAAAATTGAGATAATTTATATATAAAAACTATGACCTCATTTGTAAGTATTAAATATTAAATGTACAATAAATTATGTTCCAAAAAGTTACAATTTAATTCAAAAATATTTTCCTCTAATATATAAGCTAACTATTTCGATGAACTTTGTAATAATTCAATACCATTAATAATTAAAGACATTTTTAGTCTTTTAATCTGAACTTTTATTTATATTGTAGAAAATTATAATTTTACAACCTCAATAAGTTTAACCAATGATTTTATATTTTAATCAGCATAGCTTCCATCATTTTCTTAATAAACAGCAAGTATATTGCATATTATAAGTAATCATAAATTTTTCAAAATGTAATTAATAACATTTAAGAAGTTGTTTCCATGATATCACTCTTTTCCATGCATACTCATATTCAGATGAATTTCATGAAGTTAGTCAAACCATATGACTATATAATTTTTAATCTTGTTAAAAAATACAAGAAAGATTTTCTACCATTAGTATTATAGCACTATACTTTAAAAAACTTACCAAATGAAAGACATGTTTCATATTGGTCCTCATTTTCTTTGACTGTACTTAATAATTGAGGGCTGGTTTCTTGGTTAGATTCCATTATCATCAACTAAAAAAAATCAAATTTTAGTTAATTGATTAAAATAGTCACCTGAAAATAAATTGCAAACTATGATTAAATGTAAATATTATTTTTTTTAATTTTCTAACAAAATTTTGTATAAATAGTGTATGTACAATTCCAATATCAGCATCCAGGATGGTTTATTAATAAAAACATATTTTTGTCATTATTAAAAGCAATAGTTTGATAGGTTGTGTACTTATGTCAATTCCCTTTCTTTTAATAATGATAATTACTGTTTAATATGCATTTAAATATACAATGAAATATATCAATGCCTAACATTACTAGCCAAGTCATAATTATAAAAATAATATTATTGTTTCTCTGATTCCACTCATTTCTTAAATAAACAAATAGATTTTTGAAGGTAAATCTACAATGTGACATATATATGCACCTTCTCAACTTTTGCAATTGAAAAGCAATTATTTATCACTGTAATATTGAACATTTCTATTGAGACAGGTAATCTCAGATGCAAAACAATTAATCACTAGTCTGTTTGATGTTTTACCGATTTTAAAATAATCACAAAACACAACTTATTTATTGGTCAATATTTTGTAACCAACATTGCAATCAGGAATATATAAAACTGAATAAATTATCGACTTTATTTTAATTTTATAAGTTTATATTATAAAAAATTAACAATATTTAAAAAAATGATTATAAAAAGACAAAACCAAAAAATATATTATTATTTAAGAAACTAATAAGATAAAGATAATAAAGTGTTATAATTTAAATTGGCTATGATTAAATAACTTGGTAAATACATGTGTATGTATACAATAATAAATATAATTACACACATCTATCTTACAATATTTTATATAAAATTAATATGCTTATTAGTATTTAAAATAAATAATATATGAAAGTAATGTTTATTATTTTGATTGGTTATTAATCATTATTTTTAGTGCAATCCAATAAAATATTATTTTTACAATTTTAGTTATATAAATTAGTAATTTAAAAAAAAGCTTTATCTACAAATCAGTTTTTTAAATTCAGAGATTTGAACATGTGTCATTAGATTCTATATCTACTTTCTTAATTTTATTCAAAAATCATGCATTTCCTATTAATCAAACAATTATTTCAAGAAGTGTTTTAATGATTTTTCCACATGCTGTCTAGCATATTTTAAATAAATTTTAAATAAATTTAAATAATTTATAGTTTAATATACAATAATTAAATAGCTTTACTGGCATCAATTAAAAATCTCCAAAACATTAAATGATATTTAAATGAAGTCACACATGCTGCCAATTCATGTAACAGATATCTGTAGGAATAAAAAATTACACTGAAACATTTTCAATCAATTATTTAGTAAACTAATGGATTAATAATAATTAAAAATTATAAAATGGCATGATAATACATAATTTTAAAATTATTCATTTTATCAAAAAAAAAACAATTTCCCAAAAATTATAATTAGCCAATTGATTTTAATTCATTAAATGAATTAACTTTTACTTTATTGATTCATTTCATTAAATAATAAAATTTGGAAAAAACAACAGTTTCAAATGAGAGATAATAATCTTTAAAGTAGCTTAATAAATCCTTTATTAGGTTATAGAGGAAAAATAATTAAATAAATAGAAAAATATATTTAAAAAAAGAAATAATATCAAAATTTTCAAAAGTCTCTCACAAATTTGAAGAGACAAATTGAATGTGTCAAAAATCATGTCTAACTAGAAAATATAAAATTAATGAAGTTATTCTAAATTATCAATTCTTACATTTATAAACTTATTGCTTTTATATAAAAAAATCTTTTTTACAATAAAAAATACATTCTGTACACAAAAATACATTTACTCATGGATTTATTATCTGCAAAGTCCTTCTTTGCAATTATAATTTTCAGTGTTCAGATGTTTTTTTCTTGAAAGCTTTAATATAATATACATATTTGTCTCTTTTTGGTAGATGTATTTCTAGGTAAACAAAGGATTACATTTTAACCATTTATAATAAATTTCCAGTTCAGATAGACAATCATGCTCTTGGTAATACATAATGTTGCAATTATTTCTGATACATTTTACTTCTTTACATTCATTCCATTGAACAGGTGACATGAAAAAAGATATCTAGCTTATAGTTAACTTAGCACATGGTTTTTATTGGAAAAACTTTTTTATAACTAAAATTACATTCTGTAACCTGCTTGTTTAAAACATTGGTTCTATGCAACTGCTTGTTTAGGACTTCTGATACTTTTCTTTGTTAGTACCCAAATCAAAAAATTTTTTCATACTGTCCTCTTCAACAGCTAGGTCATGATTTTTGATCCTAGTTTCTTCCTCTACAGTTGGACCAATACTGAAGGCTTTTCACAAAGTACTTAAGTTTTCAGACCAAGTTACACATTTAAGTTTTGGAACTCTGTCTTCAATCCAATAATTCTCTTTCTTCTACATGACAACACTTATAATAACCAATCATTTCAATTCTAACAAACACAATTATTTATCTATTTTCTTCCAACAATGACATTGAAAAACAAGTCAAAAATTTAAATTAGAATCATAAACCTTTTGATATTCCTTTTCCAATTAAAAATTTTTCTTGCCAAAAGAAAACAAGCATATTATTTAGCCTGATTCAATAAACACTTTATTAAAACAAGAAAAACTCCATATAGTAGTGCCACTCAGTGCCAGCCAGAGTAATCAATGGATGCCAGAAGGCTTGTGCATAAAATCCCCATCTAATGCCTATTCATCCAATATCCTCAAATGAGTTTCTGTCTTGTGGCCTTTATCAGTGAAAAGCCTTGGATCTGACAGCACTGCACCTAGATCTTAGGATCTAATGCACCCCCCCCCCCAGCAGCCAACGTTTTTCTCTATTTAACTACAAAACTATGAGAATAAAATTGAAAACAATAATACTTTCAATCTAAGCTCAATAGCTTATATAGTCATATGGGTCTGAACTCAGTTCAGTACCCTTATATTTTGGTCTCTTTAGTTTTATAATAACCATAGCCACCACTATCCTATTAGGGAGGATTGGTGTTAAATAAACTAAATATCACAGGATTACCATTTTTTATGCTTGCACATAACTGTTTATAAAGCAGGCAAAACTCTCCATATAGTAGTGCCACACAGTGCCAGCCAGAGTAATCAATGGATGCCAGAAGGTCTTCAGGCATTCATTGATTACTCTGGCTGGCACTGAGTGGCACTACTATATGGAGAGTTTTGCCTGTTTTAATAACAGTTATGTGCAAGCATAAGAAATGATGATCAAATAATGTTTAGTGGTTTAAAAACATTATTCTTTTGGAGGAAGATAAATAGGAAAAACGCAAAAGCAAAAAGCTGATTAACTATAATTAAAATTTTAACAAAATATTAAAATTATATTCTTCTCTTCTTTTTTTAAAATGCAATTGAACTTAAAACCTTATCTCTTTTATTATCTCTCAATAGTGAAAGTCAAAAGTTTCAATAAACTGTTTAATAATCAATGCTGGTAAAGTTAGAATTATTGAAGGTACAATGCAAAATAAATTATTTATTTGATTTTATGTTTTTCTTTCTTTTTTGCAACCATTGTACCGGTCAATTTTGTATGTTCACATAACAACATCTAGCATCTAGGCAAAAGTACCTTGAATCCAATCATGCACAAAATACATAAGTCAGGAACAGTCATGAATTCTGCCCTATTTCCCAGATCTACCAACTTATGAGCAACAATTCTGATGATATCGATCTAATTTCATCTCTCACCGCCGGCATTGCCCATCAGAGACGCAAAAAGACTCTTAAGCTAAGTTTAATGGTGGGATATTTAGTATGAAACACAATTTAGGAGCAATTAAACATCGTAATCTATCATATTAACTATATATTAGCGGAGATCATCTAGTCAGTAGAAGCATAACTTATTAATAAAAATATTAACTTAAATAAAGAAAATACAGTGATTCGGAAATGTTATAATATATATGATCATTGGCCTCATTAGGATGACATAACAGTGGGTCATAGAGAAATAATATTACATTTGATTTATACATTAAGAATTACATTTAACAGATGACTATTGATAGTTGTGGCTATGCCAATAATATGTACTATAATGATGAAAATAATATTTAGTGCTATTAAGAAAGATAATATTAAAAGTGCCACCACACCCTCAGAAATAACAAAATAGCATTTAACCGACTTGAAAGATACTCATATCTTGAGAACGAAACATTATATTTGTACAAAATATAGTTATTAATTTGGTTTATAAAGTGGCAGATGCGTGTGGGATAACTAATGAATATATATTAATAATAATAAGATCGTCGCAATGATGCGCATTTTAAATAGTGGACATAGATATCTGTTTAGCAAAAATCACAGCATTATGGCTTATGGATGTTCATGGATTTATTAGAAATATTACAGAAAGCAGTATGTGCATGGTGGTGTATTTGATGTGATCCAGCCACAGATCTGAACATGTGCTTCATGGAATTCATTTTGAAGAGAAAATACCGATGTAACTCTGCAAACGTTGGCAGGATCGGTTTATAAATGAAGAGTGGTCGGCGATGCATTATTGGGCTGGTTTTTCCAGAGCGATCCCCATATAAAGCACACATTAATGACCAAATGAGTCCCCAGGGGGGTTTAAACCTGGTTTTGGACATTGAGAACGATGATGGGGCTTGACTTTGTGATACCTCCATAGGAAAGAGAAACACGAATATATAATCTAGGAACGAATGTGCCAATATGCACGCAACACTTGGGATAACGAAATATATAGCTTTAAAGACTATTTTAATTATTTAATACCCATAAATTATAGAATACCCTGTGTAATGGTATGATCTAATCACTAAACAGGCATGGATGATTTAAATTGATTAAATTACATAAGTTTTAAGACAAAGATTCCCCTTCCCTTTACTTTACATTATTTATAACTTCCCACACCGTTGAATAAATACAAATTTCGGTTAAAATATTGCTATTATTAAAAATAAATATGTTTATATGGAAACAAGGGGTGGTGGAAATAACTGGGATAATAATTAGATTTTACATATACAAAGATATATTTTGGGTTGGGATTAGCACATTTTAAAAGATAAAAAAAACATTTTAGAGAAACAGATGTTGATCTGTTTTCCCACAACAATTTATAAGATAATTATTTTATTTTCCAAGCTCACGAGCATTTGCATAAGTCGAATAGAACCTGTTTTTAATAAAATATGTTCTTAATTACCCTGTAAGTGATGGTTAAGAAAACTAGAAAGGAATTACATACTAGTGAGTTTAGAAATATTACTGGCATTTTAAAACACAAATATATGTAATAAAATAATGAAATAAAATATGATTGCCACATGAAAATAATAAAAAGGGAAAACATATTGAATAGAGGCTCAATGATAGTAATAGATTAAGTTATATAGAGTTATAACAAAATAAAGTTACATAAGATATAAGTATTTTAAATACAATATTATACGAGAGCATCAGCATTGTTGTTACTATAGAGAAGGCTCAATTTAATATCATAGAGTGGCTAAATTTCTTTTACTTTTTGTAAATAGTAGCAGTCCTTGATGTTTGAAGTATTCATCGGCATTAATACACTAGATCTAGTTTTGGAATAAGGCATCACAGATAGCATTTTGAATAATTTAAATAATAGACATTTGAAAGTTCCTAGGCACGGGATCTGGAGCTTTTCTTATGGGAATGAGCATGTTGGAACAGAGGGGAAGATGAAGTTTCCCCTACTCACGGCACATTGGATGAAGATTAAAATTAGCATGGATTCTGTTGTCCATTGTTAATTTAGAGTTCTTTTCGCCCTTTTTGGATTCAAATCCAGCAGTATTTATACTCCTTTTTTGTGATGTAGCATAGTAACTAACTGTTGGACCTGAGGCAATTTGTGCACTTTAGCCAAGCAAAAATCTGCTGACTGGATCTCTTTTGTCTTGTAAGACTTTTGAAACAATGCAATTCCTTTACAAGTTTCTCGAATGATTGTTTTAAAATAAGTCTTATGATTTTAAAACAAGTTGGCATGGATAAAATTTCCAGTAATGGATTTATTTTACTATTACAAACTAATGGGCTTTTCCGGGTAATTGTTTTCGATTAACTTTTAAAAAAAATTGCATCATTCTCTGACTGCTAAATTAAATATAAAAAATAATAAATTTCATATATGACTTTTGAAAATACCTGAATAATATAATTATTAATACGGTTTATTATCAGTCTCCCCACACTAATATATATATATATTGTAACCGTCAGAATTGTTGAATGCTGTATTCCATTTAAATTGAAGAAAGAAGGCCCAAAATGTTGGTGCCAATTTGTAACTGATTGAATTGATGGATGTAGGTGATGGTTAGGATGATCAATCTGATCTGATAAAAAAAATCTAAAAATCTAATTGAAATTAATCTGGTCTAGCTCAATCGGGTCGCTGTTATGTAATAAACCATCACAAAGCACAAATAATCTCTCTTAAAGTTTAATTTACTTAAGTTATATATGAAATGAAGGAATAATGAGACTATCTGCTCCAGACATCAACAAATCCATCACAATTACAACATAAATTGCAAAGAGCAGTGAAACCAACTACTATTGCCCTAAACAATAATATAGGATTAGGCTAACTACTTGATTGGCAATCTAATCAAAATCAAATCCAATTAATAACTAAAACAGATTCCAATATATATTTTATTAGCCTGTTACTGTTATAGTAATTTAAATCTACTTTATTATTTAAAGATGCTGCCTTTTTTTTAACTTAATGGATAAGCTTCTAAGTACCTGTAATAGTACTTTACAAAACTTTTTTTTTTTACATATAGACAATATTTAAATATCAAAACAAAATAATACTTGAACCCAAATATATATATATATATATATTTTAATAAACGCTAAATAGAAAGATAAACACTCGTGTCAATAAGCGATATACAATTCTTTCTACTTCAATCTTTAATTAATAATTTTCTGTTGGCATCAACTGGTTTTATTACAATTTTATAAACACTTTGAAAATTTATGCACTCACTTAAATGTTTAAACAAATTAATATACGTCTATGGTTTACTAAGAAGCTACAAAATAATTTATAAATAATTTATAAATATCTTCCAATAAAGTGCTGCTTAATTAGTGCTTCGTTTATGTTTTAAAATAGAATACTTCACTGGAGTTTAATATCAACACTCTATTAGCTCATCTCTAACTCTACAATGTCCAACCACATTACATAAAAGACATATCAAGTTTCTATTGGATGTTTATTCACCTGTGAGTATTAATACAACCTGTTTGAAATTTTAAACAATTGAATAAAAATTGACCGGCAACAATTAAAACATATGATTATAATTGATATTTATACAAATCAAAACAATATTCAATTAAATCGGTCAATGAAATTTATTCTCTTCATTTTATAGGAGTTTAAGAAAAATATCCAAGACGAATTATTCTGAACCAAATGATAAAGTACGATCTATTTAGATTTTTATGACGGAATCAGACAAACATGAAATGATTGACTTTGTAATATTAACTAAGATAAATGAGAATATATATATATATAATATTTGAATGCAAATGTAAATATAAAATTCATATGGAAACAAAATAAAATATTAATAAGCAAAACATACCTTATCTTATATTCTAATTCACTTATCAAGCTGAGTTTGAATCTTGTTACTTAAATAGCTACATCGTCTTATGCAATCCAGATAAAACAAAATAATTAAACTAGTCTTGATATTTAAATTAACTCAATTTATTGGATTATATAAAAGAAAATTGGCAAGATTAATGATAAAATACATCGGAAATGACTTTATATTTTAGATTGGTTGAGTAAATAAAAATGATAAAATTGCTATGTGTATCTCTAAATGTGTTGCGACAACAATAACGACAAAAAAAAAATGAATGAGTAAATGAAGGGAAAGGCTTTTGGATATTTTGCTAAAAAAATTTACATATAACCGATACCAAAGATGTGAAATAGGAGGGTATCAAAATCTATTTGTTTATCAAAATAATAACGGATAAATGAATACGAAACAATAAATGTATTTGAGTCTTTCCGATCATTTTCATTTAATAAATTATATTACTTTTAGAGATAATTTAAAAAAAATCATCCCCTTTTATTACATATAAAAAAAAATTAATACACGCACATTTTATATAAAAAAAAAAATCATACCATATATATGAGTCTGTTCATTCACTATTTATTTGCCCATTGATTGACTTCAGTTCTTATGGTGTAAAGAGAAGTTTCTTTGTCAGAAATAATAATTGCAAACTTTATAATGCTTCACTAAAAGTTTTCTTTTTCTGTCCGAAGAGGTGAGTGCACTTTGATTAGCCCTTTTATGATGTGAATTGATCCAGTTGGTCCATGTTCCTTTACTCGTGAGATGATGTTTACGCAAATCCATTTTTTTTAAAAAAAACAGAAATATCTTTGTTTTCTTTTTTTTTTTTTTTTAAATTAAAAATAGACGACTTTTTTTTTTTTTATAAAGCATTTTTTTTTTTTTACTTCATAGGTTTCTTTTTTTTACACTTTGCTGCCACTTCCCCGGAAACTTTTCGCAACTGCCCTCTAAATGATTGAATGGGCAGATAATTCTACTATTTTTCCATGTTTTATGGTTTTACACACAAAAAAAAATATTGAAAAACTTTATTTGTTAAGACACAGAAAATAGGTCTGTCCTTGACTATAGCAAAATGATGAAAAAGATCCTGTTATATTCTGTCGCGTCTTTTTTATAGGTTCTCTTTCTGATGTTTCTCGTATCTTGATGACCATCCAATATTACTCAAATAAACCTCAATTTTATCAATTTTTTTATAGTAGTTTTCGCACGGTTTGTAAGGTAAGTTTGGAGAAAAAGATACATGAAAATTAAATCCAAATTCGATTACAATTTTTTTATTATTTACAAACCAAAATACAAAATTGATATAACAACCTTTTATTTACTTGATAAACATCAATAATTTACACATATCTATATTTTTTAATAATAATATTTTTTTAAATTAATTTATAAACAAATATACACAACATAAAAACATTGAACTGTATGTAATAATGTTACTATGGTGACTGCATTCATATATGAAATATGTAAAATAATATCTATCCTATTTAGGTAAACTTATATTGTACTGAATTGTTTTTTTTTTTTTTAATAAATTTATTTATTTATATGTTTTTCTTAAGTTTGATTATAGTGAAGTTATTTTTATTTTAAAGCTAGAATCAACAGTATATAATTCTATTTAAAAGCTTTAAGGTTGCCATGGTGATCAAATTTAAATTTACATTTCCAAGATCTTACATTATCTATCTATTAAGCAAGGGAAAAATCAAATAAGATCAACAAACCTGTTTATTTTTTTTTTTATATACCTGGATCATCAATCTGAACATTCACAACATCTCCCCTCTACAGAGAAAAAAAAAATAAAGACACTTTTTTCCTTCTCTAAAATCATTAAACATTTTAATTTCTGCACAGATAAACATCTATCATTTCCATCTGTCTTGATTTTAATATCATTTGAAATGTTAGTAAAAAATTTCAAATATCTTATTCTCATAGAAGCAATGTGGAATTCGTTCATTCCATTTATGCTTGTCTAATTAGTTTACCTACATGTATTTTTCCTTTTTTTTTTTTATCTACCATTTATGTAGTATAATCGCATCTCTAGGTTTTTTTTTTCTTCTTTTTTTTTTTTTTTTTTATATATTGGATTTCACAATCAAATTATTACATCTTTATATTCCTCTCTGCAACTTTCTGGACAACAATGCTCTAAAATTAGAGTCAAACAAGAAAATCATTTAGTATTTGCTTCATACAAGCCAAATATATTATGGAACAAAATTCATTTATAAGCCAAATATTATTAGTTACTCTCTAATAATCATATATTTTTATTGCATTGTTAAAATATATATATATATATTCACGGTTTTATTTTCTTAAAACTCAACAATAGCTTTTATTATTATTTTCTTTAGACATATCTGTAGTTCACTTCAGTGACACTACTATGGGCCTAAATTTTAAACATTCAATATTGTCATAAAATGAGAATGTAACTTTAGTTAATTAATATCTTATATTTATTCAATTCCTGCTTTGGACATTGAAAATATCAACCTTTAAAGTCACTTTTCCTATAAAATAATCTAAACAAATGAAAATTAACTCATACAGTGAGCTGGAGATTCAAAACAATAGAGATATCCCATTTTTAAATCACTTCTAATACTAAAGTAAACTGATTAAATGTCAATCAAATCTAATTTTAATTTCTGGAGGATCTGACAACTACTTTACAAACTAAGCTGTGCTCTGAATTGATGCTAATCAGGGGCGTTTATGTTTGAATAGCTTTATTTTATACAGGTTAGGGAAACTACTAAACATTTCTCTTTAAAATTATAACTCATATTAAAAGATAAATCCTGCCATTAAGGATTTCTTCCTACCTGCCAATGAACAATAATAAGTCTAAGACATCTGTCGACTTCAGACTTCAATATAATTTTATATAGAGTTATGAGCCACAACACACATCTATAGTTCTGCCAACTTCCTCAAAGAAAAGACTTAACCATACAAATATTTACAATTTACAAATAGCACAGACATTAAAATCTTACACTCTACATCTCCAATGCATTAAATAACACATTCACCATCATCAGTCAATTTTACAAGGTTTAATTTTAAACAGTATTTGCATACTATACAATGAAAATCTTCAAAAGTACTTTGACTATAAATATTTCTCACTCTATTTTTTTTTTTAGTCTTTCATATGTGTATCTACACTATTACTAATGACTTTTGGTCATAATAATAAATATCATGAGACATACTAATAAAGTTACTTTAGTGAATGTCTTTTTATTTAATTGGGTGGTGCTACTGGCTTTAAGCTTCGGGCATTGAAGGTACCTTTTTCACCTTCCGGGGTTTCTATGAGAAATGCATTCTCCCCCACTTTTCTTTTTATTTGGAATGGTCCCTCATATATATTCAAAAACTTTTTGAACTTATAATTCTGCAGGTCACTGATTTGTCTCTACTTCAAATAAATATGTTCTTATATAAATTCTTTTATTTTCCAGTCATACACAAATTCATTAATCCATTAGTCAAATCATGGGTCAGGGAGGAAATCATGCCATCTAAATTTATCAAATCAATATTAGTCTTTTCCTCTCTCCATGTACTTTTCAACTACTCTCAATATTTCTGAACAAAATAACAGAGAAATGTTACTATGAACATTATTATCTACTGTATAGTTATACTTACTATAAGTTTTCTCAAGCAACAAACTCTTATTCCATTTTTCAAAGGGTTCATCTTCCTTCCCTTTTACTGTACTGTCACAAAGTTCTCCTTGAGATAACTGCTTAACATACTTTCTATAATAAATGTTATCTGACTGCATTATTATGGACATATTTTCTTCCATACTTATTTTCCACCTTTCCTTTGCAGTATGATACATACTTTTAAATCTTTGTGTTACTTGTTTGCACTCTATATAAATTTCTTAAGTTACCTTTCAAATTTTCAACTCCTTTGGATTTAAATTTATTTATTAGCAATGCTTCATCTATCATTTTCTGACTAACCTCAGTCTTTATGTTTTTATTTGGTTGTGACAGCTCAATATTTGAAAGTTTCTTATATAAATTATTCTGTTCATCAATATACTTTATTTTTACTGAATCGTTAGAACAATCTATTTTTACCTTTTCATAACTTTTAATCATCGTTACTTGTCCTAAAGGCACCTGTTCTAACGTTTTGTAGTTTACTATTTTTGCTTCGTTACATTTTACCTTCATATTAGTCTGAATATCTCTTAGCTCCTTTTTAATATCACTTATCTCCAATGCAGTTGCTTTCTGGGTATCTACTTAAGTCTGTTCAATTTTAAAACATTTTCCCTCCAAACTTTGATATTTAATTTTACAACTTTTAACTTCGGCTTCTAAAATGTTAAGCCTGACATCTATGTGTTCTTGTGACTTTTGTATATGGTCACTCAATTCGTCAAACCTACAATTATATTTATCAATGGATTCTTTCAACCGAGTATCTAAGTTATGCTTAAATTCATCAAACTTGGCATTAGTAGCATTTAACTCGATTTTGCATAAGCCAATTTTAATATGTACCTCCTCTCTAAGTTCTTTATTTTCTTTAATCATATTACCCAGTTTATTATTCATGTCTTCTCTTAACATTTGATTATCTCTACTCATGTCACTAAATTTATTATTTATTTCACTATTCATATCACAAAGGTTATTATTTATATCACTTTTCATATCACCCATCTTTTCCATTAATTCTTTCAGAATTGGATACAAATCTCCTTCAGGTTTTGATAATTTTTCTTTCTTATTGCTTTCCATTTTTATTTTCTATTTATGTCAAATATAATATCTCTATTTTAAATAAATTGCGAAATACTTTACTTTTATTTATTCTTACATAAAACATATCTACCCATTCAATCCTACAACTGCGAATAAAAATCCCCAAAGAACGACAATAACAAATATTCTAATATCTTATTTAAACCTATGATATAATATAATCAGCTATATAACTCCACCAATGCATATAAAAATAATACCATGTTTTAGCATCTATATGAGACTCAAACTTGGGTCTTTAATTGGTTATTTCGGCCCGAGTTGGCGCACCATTTTGTAACCGTCGGAATTGTTGAATGCTGTATTCCATTTAAATTGAAGAAAGAAGGCCCAAAATGTTAGTGCCAATTTGTAACTGATTGAATTGATGGATGTAGGTGATGGTTAGGATGATCAATCTGATCTGATAAAAAAAATCTAAAAATCTAATTTAAATTAATCTGGTCTAGCTCAATCGGGTCGCCGTTATGTAATAAACCATCACAAAGCACAAATAATCTCTCTTAAAGTTTAATTTACTTAAGTTATATGTGAAATGAAGGAATAATGAGACTATCTGCTCCAGACATCAACAAATCCATCACAATTACAACATAAATTGCAAAGAGCAGTGAAACCAACTACTATTGCCCTAAACAATAATATAGGATTAGGCTAACTACTTGATTGGCAATCTAATCAAAATCAAATCCAATTAATAACTAAAACAGATTCCAATATATATTTTATTAGCCTGTTACTGTTATAGTAATTTAAATCTACTTTATTATTTAAAGATGCTGCCTTTTTAACTTAATGGATAAGCTTCTAAGTACCTGTAATAGTAATTTACAAAACATTTTTTTTTACATATAGACATTATTTAAATATCAAAACAAAATAATACTTGAACCCAAATATATATATATATTTTAATAAACGCTAAATAGAAAGATAAACACTCGTGTCAATAAGCGATATACAATTCTTTCTACTTCAATCTTTAATTAATAATTTTCTGTTGGCATCAACTGGTTTTATTATAATTTTATAAACACTTTGAAAATTTATGCACTCACTTAAATGTTTAAACAAATTAATATACGTCTATGGTTTACTAAGAAGCTACAAAATAATTTATAAATAATTTATAAATATCTTCCAATAAAGTGCTGCTTAATTAGTGCTTCGTTTATGTTTTAAAATAGAATACTTCACTGGAGTTTAATATCAACACTCTATTAGCTCATCTCTAACTCTACAATGTCCAACCACATTACATAAAAGACATATCAAGTTTCTATTCGATGTTTATTCACCTGTGAGTATTAATACAATCTGTTTGAAATTTTAAACAATTGAATAAAAATTGACCGGCAACAATTAAAACATATGATTATAATTGATATTTATACAAATCAAAACAATATTCAATTAAATCGGTCAATGAAGTTTATTCTCTTCATTTTATAGGAGTTTAAGAAAAATATCCAAGACGAATTATTCTGAACCAAACGATAAAGTACGATCTATTTAGATTTTTATGACGGAATCAGACAAACATGAAATGATTGACTTTGTAATATTAACTAAGATAAATGAGAATATATATATATATAATATTCGAATGCAAATGTAAATATAAAATTCATATGGAAACAAAATAAAATACTAATAAGCAAAACATACCTTATCTTATATTCTAATTCACTTACCAAGCTGAGTTTGAATCTTATTACTTAAATAGCTACGTCGTCTTATGCAATCCAAATAAAACAAAATAATTAAACTAGTCTTGATATTTAAATTAACTCAATTTATTGGATTATATAAAAGAAAATTGGCAAGATTAATGATAAAATACATCGGAAATGACTTTATATTTTAGATTGGTTGACTAAATAAAAATGATAAAATTGCTATGTGTATCTCTAAATGTGTTGCGACAACGATAACGACAAAAAAAAAAGAATGAGTAAATGAAGGGAAAGGCTTTTGGATATTTTGCTAAAAAAATTTACATATAACCTATACCAAAGATGTGAAATAGGAGGGTATCAAAATCTATTTGTTTATCAAAATAATAACGGATAAATGAATACGAAATAATAAATGTATTTGAGTCTTTCCGATCATTTTCATTTAATAAATTATATTACTTTTAGAGATAATTAAAAAAAATCATCCCCTTTTATTACATATAAAAAAAATTAATACACGCACATTTTATATAAAAAAAAAATCATACCATATATATGAGTCTATTCGTTCACTATTTATTTGCCCATTGATTGACTTCAGTTCTTATGGTGTAAAGAGAAGTTTCTTTTTCAGAAATAATAATCACAAACTTTATAATGCTTCACTAAAAGTTTTCTTTTTCTGTTTGAAGAGGTGAGTGCACTTTGATTAGCCCTTTTATGATGTGAATTGATCCAGTTGGTCCATGTTCCTTTACTCGTGAGATGATGTTTACGCAAATCCATTTTTTTTTTTAAAACAGAAATATCTTTGTTTTCTTTTTTTTAAAATTAAAAATAGCCGACTTTTTTTTTTTTATAAAGCATTTTTTTTTTTTTTACTTCATAGGTTTCTTTTTTTTACACTTTGCTGCCGCTTCCCCTGAAACTTTTCGCAACTGCACTCTAAATGATTGAACGGGCAGATAATTCCACTATTTTTCCATGTTTTATGGTTTTACACACAAAAAAAATATTGAAAAACTTTATTTGTTAAGACACAGAAAATAGGTCTGTCCTTGACTATAGCAAAATGATGAAAAAGATCCTGTTATATTCTGTCGCATCTTTTTTATAAGTTCTCTTTCTGACGTTTCTCGTATCTTGACGACCATCCAATATTACTCAATTAAACCTCAATTTTATCAATTTTTTTATAGTAGTTTTCGCGCAGTTTGTAAGGTAAGTTTGGAGAAAAAGATACATGAAAATTAAATCCAAATTCGATTACAATTTTTTTATTATTTACAAACCAAAATACAAAATTGATATAACAACCTTTTATTTACTTGATAAACATCAATAATTTACACATATCTATATTTTTTAATAATAATATTTTTTTAAATTAATTTATAAACAAATATACACAACATAAAAACATTGAACTCTATGTAATAATGTTACTATGGTGACTGCATTCATATATGAAATATGTAAAATAATATCGATCCTATTTAGGTAAACTTATATTGTACTGAATTGTTTGTTTGTTTTTTTTAAATAAATTTATTTATTTATATGTTTTTCTTAAGTTTGATTATAGTGAAGTTATTTTTATTTTAAAGCTAGAATCAACAGTATATAATTCTATTTAAAAGCTTTAAGGTTGCCATGGTGATAAATTTAAATTTACATTTCCAAGATCTTACATTATCTATCTATTAAGCAAAGGAAAAATCAAGTAAGATCAACAAACTTCTTTATTTATTTATTTATTTTTATTGTTTTTTATATATATACCTGGATCATCAATCTGAACATTCATAATATATATATATATATATATATATATATAATGTATATGGATATATATATATATATATATATATATATATCCATTATGGTCACATACACATTAAAATAATGTTAAATATTTATTTATTAAATTATTTTACATTAAGATATATAAATATCTACGTCAGTTATGTTTAAATGTTTAAGCAAAGGAAAATATATGTTAGTAAATATGTATACACATGTAAGGATGTTTTAAACATGGTTTGGTGGCAGGAGACTATGAGTGGGCTATGAAGCATGATCTGAGCATCAGGTCATCTGCTTCACTGTTTATATTTTGTATTACATATTTTTATAAAAAATGTTTGAGAATTATTTTTAAAAAATTTACTTAGAATCTTCATGTTATCATTTTGTAAAAAATACATTAAATGAAAAGAAATATACATTATTATTAAAAGAAAACATATAGAAAATTCACTACTATTTCCTCATTAATTCAATTTAAATTAAACTTAGGGAGCCTGTAATACTGGTATGGCTAGTGCCTACATTGTTACGTTATATAGTTATCTTACAATTAGATACATGTTTTTCAGACGAGAAACAATCACTACTATATAATAAATTTAATTATTTTACAATGACAAAAAATAAACAATGAAATAGAATATATACAGCATAAGTATAAATTGTTTAATATTAACCTAAAAAATCAAACAAGCATACATCTTTTATTGTCCACTAAAACTTGACCATTCACTTAGTCTCAATGTAAACAATAATAATAATGAGCAAGTTTTATATTTATAATGAATGTTTTGAATTATTTTCATACTCTATGTGTTTTTAAATATTTAACTATAAAAAATAATAATGTATTAAATCTCACTTGAAGAACAAAATGATTTTGCAAACTAACTTACTTTAAATGGTTCTAGTCTTATAGCTAAAGACGCTGCTCGATGGCAACGTTTTTGTGCTAAAACACATAAAAATGCCGTTTCTGTGGCCAACATGTTCGAACCTGCATTTTCTATAATACAACTTTTTTTGTTATGCTACAGATTACAGGCCACTATGTCACATGGCAGTACAGCATGTATGTCACATCACAACAGATAAATTTGGCAAATTCGCACAGTTTATAAAATTGTTACGGCTTGGTGAGAGGGTGTGTATATTTGAATTGGAAGGAAATGTTGTTTTGATTGATTTTTTTTTTAAGTATTGAAATGTTCAGATTTTCTAAAGTAATAATTATCAGACTTTTTACACCGTACTGTATTGAAGTTTTAAATGGGAAAAGGTTGACAAGATAGATGTGTAAAGTGAGTTGGAATTAGGTAACGCATCAAGTAATGTACTGTTCGTAACATTGCACGAGACAAACAATATTCTACCGTGTGTTTGTTTTTGAAGTAAAAAATAGTGAAAACACAAAGATATCCAGTAAGAAAAGTACAATTCTACACTCTTTTTAAATTTCATAAAAAGCATATGTTATACACATGGTTAATAAGTAAAGAAGACATTATATATATATATATATATATATATATATATATATATATATATATATTTTGTTGTTGTTTAAAAACTTTTACTTTCTTTCTTTTCTCAGACTACTATTATACTTTGTTGAATATATTTTATGTTTATTGTTATCATTTATTTTATATATATTAATAAAAAAATGAGTATTTACAAAAAGTATGATGTTGATATTTTTTATTTTAGCATTACAAACAACAGAACCCTAACTCTAAAACTAACCCTAAACCTAACCCTAAGACTAACCCTAAACCTAACCCTAAAACTAACTCTAAACCTAACCCTACTTTTACTTTTTGTTGTCATTCTATTTGAAGTAAAAAAATAACGGTAATATCTATTTGTCTGTAAAAAATAAAAATGTAAAATGAAGACTAAAAAAGTAAAAAATAGCGGTAACACAATAACATCTGTTTATCTGTAAAAAATAAAATGTAAAAGGAAGACTAAGAAATTTTACTTTTTATTCCGATTATGAGTTTTTAAACAACAACAAAGAAAGAAGGTGTAACCCCACTAAAAAAATATCTGATAGAAAATAGTTTTTTCTAATAAAGCAAAATAAAAAACACGAATCAAATTGTAATTTGTTGATTTTATTTTACATTTACTGTTATCATTTAATTTGTATATGTTAATAAAAAATAATATTTTAAAAAAGACAATTTTGTTTTTATTTTTATTTTCACATTACAAAAAACACATCAAAATGATTAAAATCAATGGCCTGGGAATGTTCATATTTTATAGTTTTAGTGAGAAAACAGTGCCATCAAATGGCGTCTTTATCTATAATACTAGCACCCTTTAAACATTGTAATTCAATTTAATAAAAGATCATTTCAAAGACCTTGCCATGTTTTTTTTATGCTGAGCATAACACATTTAAAATAATAAATGTCAAATTAATATTGAGATATCTAGCCATTGCTCACATATTATTATGACATTATGCATAAATTTATAAAAAAGTAAAACTTGATGATTTTCTTGGAAATAATCACATTCTCTTATTTATGCTTTATAATAAAAAAAATTAATCTTTATACATGCACCTCTTCATTAATGATAATTGTCTTCATTAGCTTCTTTATGTTTTTTTAATTTTATTTAATTATTAAGTTTTGTTATACTATCTGATAATAATTAAGCATTTAATTTAGTATTTTTCAAAAAAATAAAACAAGTATCCAAATAAAATTTTATTTTATCATAGAAAATAAATTTAAATACTGAATACAAATGACTTCTCACAACTGTTAACTTGGGAGTGTACAAAATTGTGAAACAAACATTGATGGCCTGAAAAAACATTTTTTTTTGTTTTCCAGCAATGTAAAAAACTTTCATAATCATTATAACAAAAGAATATTTTCCCAATGCTTGTGTTTAATCTGCTTTTGCTTTATTATTCTTTATGAACATTTAATATTCTCTCAAACAATAAATTTTATTTTTAAATCAAATTTAATATATATATATATATATATATATAAACAAACAAAAAACGACCCATTTTATTTCTCACAAATTTATTTGTTTAAAAATTTTTAATACATTATAATTTGCTTTTTTAAAACAAATATTAAACCTTTAAAAAGTTTTAATAAAATAACTTTTTTAATTTAATTTTAGAAATTATATATGTTACCCAAGATGGAGACATTACATTTGCTCCACTTCTGTTCATAACTAAACTACAGTCAATTCAGTATTAGACAATACTTGATGTCATTTCTACTACTTTTTTTGTAAACTAACAATACACTCCACCACTTGATGGTGCTGTTTTTTGTGATGTCTTATGATCTGCGATGATTTGCTATCACGATGTCATTCAAGGAATGACTGCAGAACTAGATTATCATTGTCTGCAGTATTAATGTTTTGACTGAAACAAATACTAATAAATAGCGCTAATTTGTTTCTTAGAATCCTAACAAGTCTTTGTCTGGTTTGTTATTCTAGACACTAAAACATTACACCAGTTTTGGTGACAAGGATGGGATATGCAAGATACTGAATATATATATATTTAATTCAATGGTGTTCTTTATAATATTATTATTAATCGTATGTAGGTTGCCGAACATATATAGATATATATTTTTTACTCAAACTTGTTTTCTATTGGATTTATAATGGCAACTATTGGTTCTTTAGCACCTTTCAATGTTGACTCACCACAAATGTGGGATTCATACACATCACAGGTGAGTTTCTTTTGTGAAGCAAATAATATTATTCCTGATGAAAAGAAACATGTAACACTCCTCACTGTCTGTGCACTACAAACATTAAGCATTCTTCATTCTCTTATATCACCTGTGTTGCCTCATGACAAGTCATATCAAGAAATAGCAAATATTTAAAATAGTATTTTAATCCACATCCTTATGTTATTTACCAATGTTTTCAATTTCACTGTCATTGGCAACGAGATGGAAAAAATGTGAGTGCATTTTTAGCCAACCTTTGACATTTGGCAAAGAGCTGCAATTTTGGTCTTTCACTAACAGGGTGTCTTTAAGATCAATTTGTCTGTGGGCTTCATGATGAAACTATACAGCACAAACTATTGACAGAAGAAGCTTTAACATTAAAGATAGCTATACAGCATAGCCTAGCTGCTGAATCTGCATTGGTGCAGGTGCATGAAATCTGTCTCACAAACACTCCCATGTCGACCATTGATCTTATTCAACAAAACAGATCAACCTTAAAACTTGCAAAAATATTTTTACATTTTCACTGCCTTCACAAACATCCCCTGCAGATAAAAGGAACACTGGTGCATCTCAATCACAATTTCCATCTTGCTATGATTGTGGCAGTGAACACAATCGAGTGGATTGCTCTTTCAAAAAAACCAAGTGCCATTTCTGCCAGAAAATAGGCCATCTATAGCATGTAGAGCAAAACAATGCACTATTCCTGGATCTGCAAACCAATGCATGGCAGTGATGGAGACAGATGATGACAGGTTATATCCATGAGATTCGCCATGATGCCTCAACACCTAAATCCTCTGCACATGTGTACATTAATGGCAAGGAATGTAAAATGGAAATTGACTCAGGATAAGAAAATTCTATTTTATCATTTGATACACTATCTGAATAGTGCAATGGAAAACTACCTGAACTACATCCAGTAACAATTACATTACAGGATTTCCAGCACCACTCAATATTATTCAAGGGATATTGTGTTGTACATGTTCAATATGGTGTACATTCAAGCCATCTACACTTATTGATAACAGAGTCTTAGTACAAAGCTGTTAGGATGTGAATGGTTCACACCTCTAGGTATTTCACTAACTGGAGTCCATCTAATTACCGACCCATGTATTCAAGATATCATTAACCAATTTCCACAAGTTTTCAGCACATCTGTAAAAACTTACAAGGGTCCAGCTGTATCATTGCAAGTTGATCATAAATTTCCCCCAATTTGACTACGGGCCTGGCCACTGCCACTTGTTATGAAACATAAGGGGAATGTTGCTGTAGATATTCTGCTCCATGATGGGATCATTGAACCAGTGGAAAACCCTGTATGGACATCACAGTTTTCACCCAATGCACATCAATATACATGTTCACGGGGCGACAATACAGTAAAAATTTGGTAAATTTTATAAATGTATATTTAATTCTTTACAAATTTGGAAAATTTATATATATATTTTTAACATTTATGCTACTGAAAATTTTTTTATTTTTAGATGGTGGAAGAGAGTTGGCTTCATTTTTAAGAAACAAACACTTTATTTTTAGATAGTGGAGGGGGGTTGGTTTTCTTTTAATTATCATCTTTTTACTTTTTTTTGGATATATATTTTTTAACATATATGCTACAGAAAAGTTTTTTTTTTATTTTTAGATGGTGGGAGGGGATTGGTTTGATTTTTAAGAAACAAACACTTTGTTTTTGACAGTGGAGGGGGATTGGTTTTCTTTTTAATTACCATCTTTTTACTTTTTTTTGATATATAAGTTTTTAGACAGACAAGATAGCTTCTTAAGTATTAGTCAAGCTATGACGTATTATGTTTAGCATCTTTTGTTACAGTCAAGCTATGACTTATTACACTTAACATCTTTTGTGCCAGTAAGATTTCATCGAAGATTAGATAAATGATGTCATGGCAACAAAGACACTTTGTTTTTAGATGGTGGAGAGGAATTGGTTTGCTTTTCAATTATGTTTTTTTTTTTACTTTTTGGGGGATATATATATATATATTTAAAAAAAGCTACCGAAAAGTTCTTTATTTTTAGATGATGGAAAAGGATTGATTTAATTTTTAAGAAACAAACACTTTGTTTTAAGTTGGTGAAGGGGGTTTGGTTTGCTTTTTAATTATCATCTTTCTACTTTTTTTTTTGATAGATTTTTTTTTTAACATTTACGCTATCGAAATGTTCTGTTTTATTTTTAAATGGTGGAAAATGGTTGGTTTGCTTTTTAAGAAACAAACACTTTGGTTTTAGATGGTGCAGGGGGGTTGGTTTGCTTTTTAATTATAGACTTTTATATATATATTTTTAACGTTTACGCTACCGAAAAGTTATTTATTTTTACATGTTGGAAAGGGGTTGGTTTGATTTTGAAGAATCAAACACTTTGTTTATAAATGGTGGAGGAGGAGGTATAGGTATTCTTTTTAATTATATTCTTTTTACTTTTTGTTTGATATATATATATATTTAACATTTACGCTATCGAAATGTTCTTTTTATTTTTAGATGGTGGAAGGGGGTTCGTTTGATTTTTAAGAAACAAACACTTTGTTTTTAAATGGTGGAAGAGGGTTGGTTGTCTTTTTAATTATCATCTTTTTACTTTTTTTTAATATACTGTATATATTTTTTTAAACATTTATGGTACCGAAAAGTTCTTTATTTTTAGATCGTGGAAGTGGGTTGATTTTATTTTTAATTATCAACTTCTTTGATATTTTTTTTTAACATTTATGCTACTGATAAGTTATTACTTCATTTTTATGCTTTTTAAGAAATCCTTAAATATTTTGTTTTTAATAAACCTACAGTTTGTTTTTCAATGGAGAGCTGATTTTTTTTTTTTCAATTATGTAAATGACATTTATTGAATAAAAAATACATGTTATAAATATTTTGGCACAAATGAAATAAAAAATAAAGTCACTTAGATGGTAATTCACTTAGCTTCAATGAATTTTTTACATTTGCAGTTGCCATTGTATTATTCTCGCACGTATTCATGCGAAAATGTGCATTTTCGCATGAACTTGGCCGAACTCTGCTTTTCAACATAGCCTTTCAAAGTTGTGTTCAGTTACAAATTATATGGAAACATGTGGGATGGGCTAACAATTCTTACTTTGTACTGCTACTTCAATTACGTTTTCTCACAATTTTTTGTTAATGAATATTTTAAGAGTTTTGAAAACTTAAAATATGGCTACCAAAAAATGATACCGTAGCGATAGGTCAATTGCGCTCACTTAAGAATACTTTTGCATCATAACAGATGTGCTATTTCATTACATAAAGTGTAGAATACATCGCCATTAAGTGGCCTATTACAGCTACAACAACACTTGTAATGGTAGCTGTAAGTTAGGATGCTAAACCAGCATATTGATGTGTGTTGGGCAAAAACCAGCACCATCTAAGTGGTGGAGGGTATTATATGTACTAGTACCAATATTTTTTGGTATAGAATATTTTTAAAAGTTCTATCATATTTGGTATATTTTGTGTGATTGTACTCTCTAGTTAATATAAAAAGATAAAATAAAGTAATAAAAAAGTCTCAAAAACACTAAACCAGCATTTGGTAAAATGCTGCTAGAATCATAGTGCTTTTAAGACTGTTTTATTAGCATATTTTATCTTTTCATATGAACTTGAACAGTACAATTTGGTAGAATTACAAAATTGTATAATAAGAGGACATACTTTTAAGATATACTTTGTGCAAAAATTTGACTTAAGTTACTTAATACTTAAACAGTTACATCTGTTTCACCTATTATCTTCGATAATAGTATATATTTGTTGTACTCAGATGGCGTGTATTTCTTAAATTTTTAAAAACTTTGTACTTATAATATTGCTAGTATGTGCGTATATAATCGTCCTATTAATTTTAAATATAAAAATACAGTCTCAAATATTTATATACAAGGATATTCAGTTAGATTTGTTAAAACTGAAATAAACATAACTGTAATTAAAATTTATCTATATCATAGCATAATAAGTTTAAAATTATAATTTTACTTCTTTTTCAATATTCGTTCTAAATAATTATTTTAAGTCAGTATTCATTTTAAATAATTTCCAAGTCAGATAATTTTCCATTCTTTTGTTTGCTTAAAATTACTCCAGCAGAAAGTTTTAGCAGTTTGAACACTTCATTCTAAAAATAAATCTTTAGCCAAAATTTGACCTAGTAAAAAAAAATTATAACTAAGACCAATTATAATATTCAGTCAGGCATAAATCTATACAAATTACTGTGACCATTCTCTTACATATATCTTATGACTATGACATCAATTAAAACAATAGAGCCTTTCCAAGTCCAGATTTAGCCATACTTAATATTTTACTAACTGGATATTTGGTTAAAGGCTAGTTCGAACCGGTCATCAGATGATGTGGCATGACTCAAAGTAGGAGGTAACTACTGTCAAAAATATAGTATAAAAAAAGGCCTAAATAGCCATCAAGGTCCTCTTCCATCCATCCATCATCATCCATCTTACTTTTTCCTGTTGCTGTGAAAATTGTGTTATTGCTGCCAAAATTATTTCTGAAGACCAGAGCTGAAGTTAAGTAAGAAAACTGTTCCTGCCATTTTATAAAGCTGAATCTTAGAAAGCTACCATCCAAGTTGCTCCAAAGATTACCATGGGCTAGAAACAAAATGACAGCCATTTGCTCTTCTATGAGCGGCTATTGATGAGAGAAAACCTCAACCATGCCCAGCACAGTAAGAACCGAAAGAAGCTATACCTGAGATACCAGAGAGTTCCTGACCAGAGAAATGGCGAAAGCTGCCACAGAAATAAATTTGCAAAGCTGCATTCAGACTAAAACCAAAGAGAAGCCCAGCCTGATTGAATAGAGAGAGAAGCATATTGAACAATGCCTTAAAGACTTTGCCGATAAATCCTTTCTGCCAAATATTAAATTTCATAACTAAACGTATCTTAAATGAAAGCTACCTAACTAAATCCCATAATTAATTATATTTTCTAAATGTTCAACTAAAATGTTTATCTTAAATTTGTTTAAATCTTAGAGCACTCTCAAAATTCTTGCTTGATCATTAATAATTTTAAATAATCCTAAACAACTAGTTTCTATAAAACCATACAACAAATTCCTATTTCTAAATTATCATCTTATTGATCATTTTATACAATTTATTCTTATGCAATCTATCTTTAGTTTTAAGTTCATGTTTATTAATTTATGCTGTGTTTTATCGGAATGGAGTCTTGTGTGTTAATAAATTATCGGGGGGAGGGGAGTGAGTAATCACTTTTATTATATCAGAGTATTGCGATATAAAGAATATAGCCAAAACTCCTTTCTGAAATAAAACTATTATTTACGCTAGAGTGAATCGGTATTTATAATGCCCGAACAAGTTATCTAGAACACATCTTTGCTAAAGTTATTTAAAATGAAAATCTCTTGCAAAAGTTATTTAAAATGTATATTTGCATATATTATTTAAAATGCATCTTTTTCTCAAGTTATCTAAAATGAAAATGTTTGCTAAAGTTTGTTAAAACGTATATATTGCGTATGTTATTTAAAACGCAGATTTTGCCAAGGTTATTTAAGAATTATATTTGCGTAAGTGATTTAAAATATGTATTTTGCCAGTTATTTAAAAAGTATTTTACGCAAGTTATTTAAAATGTAGGTTTGCATTCGTTATTTAAAACACATTTTGCATTATTAGTAAGGTCTATTTTGACCGAGTTATTTAAGCTGAGTAATTTATTTAAAAATCAATATTTTGCGTGAACTATTCTGTAACTCATATTTTAGATTATTTAAAAATCAGTTTGATATTAGATGTAGTTTATGCTACATATAATTAATGTTCCCCGTTCTAAAAAATCTTAAGTTTGCTATAACTTCGTTTAATTAGAGAATAAGTAGCTTTGCAGATGACCTTAAATTAGATTCTCATTATCGCCTTTGTCATATAATTTAGTAAGAACATTTATGAACTGACCGGTGGTAGTAGCACTGAAAAAGCTAAGATTTTGGCGTAATTAATTTATAAAATATTAATTTAGCGTTGCGAATGTATTGCTAATTTGCATAAATATGCATATCTACTTGCTATGTCTATAATGGCCCATCTCAAGATTGTTCCACGTCCAGTCACGCCTTGAAAGTTTAGGCCACTGTGACATTTCTTTGTATTTCATCAAGTCACGCCTCGAAAGTTTAGGCAAATGTGACAATTATTCGTATTTAACGGAACCAAAGCGTTTCCAAAGGGCTCATAAACCACTCTTCTGTTCACTTAATAAAAAGGCCTCTTCCATTATAGCAAGCAGCTCGGTTAGGGGAACCGTTTACTATGTAATAAACCTCAAAATTAAGAATGCATTCGAGGCGCACTTATCTGATACTATAGTTTCTAACGCACTAGAATCGGACGTTCAACTGCCACACTTCAATTCAGTTTCCCTAGAAAGTAACTTCGGTATTGATCCGATCTAGAGTCTGATTTAATGAGTTTATCTGTATAACAATTATATATCACACAAATGTCTCTATAATATGATTTTAAATCTATTTATAATATAATCTTAAACTTAGTAATTATAATATAATCTTAAACTTAGTAATAATGATATAATCTTAAACTTAATAATAATATAATCTCTAACATTTGCCAATAAATTGAGCACTCTAGCTCACTATAACCGATTTCAAATATATAAAACATAGCATGAATTAGAACATGAAAGATGACATAAGCTGATTAAAAAGTCACTGCTTTGTAATATTATTTTATGACCCTGAGAATCCACTCACTGCTTTGTAATATTACTTTATAACACTGAGAATCCACTCAATGCTTTGTAATATTATTTTATAACCCTGAGAATCCACTCATTGCTTGTAATATTATTTTATAACTCTGAGAATCCACTCAATGCTTTGTAATATTATTTTATAACCCTGAGAATCCACTCACCTGCATGTGAGCTAAATGTTATATTCAATTTATGAGATATAAATTTGTCTCAGTCTCATTACTTGCTCATTATCTTATGAATCACTAGTTTAGTTATATAATAGAATATGTAATAAGGGGGGATGTCTCATGTTTTACTGCTTTGCTATTGCTGGAACGTGATCACAGAGATATTGAGTGTAACCTCAGGCATGTCATTCACGATGGGTTGACTTGGAAGCAGGAGTGAGAGTTAAGGTATGATCAGATGTAGGGTATTACTATCCTGACTTGGTCAGTTTTTGATTCTCTGGCTTGGACTCTCAGTCTGTTGAGCAAATGTAAAAACCTGACCATTACAATACTGGTATAGATAAAGAAAAACATCACTGGCAATAAATGAACAATGTAAAATGAATACAAGGAAAACTGTCTCATTTAAGCATAATATACAATCTGTTATCCATACATACAATATAATAATCTGACAATAAAACTTTAATTCCATGTTTTGAAAAATGTGGTTTACAATACAGAACTACATTACTATTTGAATTGTCACTAAAATAAAATGAAATTGAAATAATTGCAAAGTTTATTTGAGCATAGTTAATTGCACTTTAAATTAGGTTGTATACATTTCCACATTTCTAGTTTTAAGAATGTTTATACAAAGTATAAATCTTACTCAAATTTCAGTTTAACATCTAGATTTTCACTTTTGCTGACAATAACCTAGGTTTTGGTTATTGATTTTCTGGAGTAATGACCCCTGTCTTCTTGTCAGATTCTAAAGTTCATGAATTGGTTCCCAGATTCCTTAGTAGCTTGTAGGTTTTTCTTGCCAAAGAGATGAATACCTTCAATTCCTTTTTCAGTAATAGTTTTGGAAGAATGATTAGGTTTATGTCTCAGCAATGACAGGTCCAGGATTTTGTTCACATCTTAAGCTATAGAATGGAAAGGATATGGATGGTGAAAACCAAATATACATTCCATTTGTGATTCTAGCAGAACATGGTGGTGTTTTCTGCAGATATTTCTATACACCACCAAAGAACAAAATGGATGTTCTTGATAAGAGACCACACAGCAATATTAACAGCAGCAGAATAGCTTGAATAGTCCGAATTACTTCAATAATCATAACTGAACTAATAAAAATTTATTAGATAGAATACTGTTGACAAACCATTGTCTGAGTTTACCAACATCATTAATAATTTTTAAGTTTTTACTAAATTTAGTAATTAATTAATTTTATTTTAACCTTAGCAACTATTTATATTTCATTTTATTTTTGTTACAATTTGAATAGTAATGTAATTCTGTATTGTGAACCACATTTCTCAAAACATGCAATTAAATAGTTTTAGTGTGAGATTATTTCATTGTATACATAGATAACAGATTATATATTATACTAAAATGATACAGTTTTCCTTGCGTTCATTTTACATTGTTCATTTTGTAGCATTTGGTAAAAATGGCAGACATGTTTGTGCACTCCAGAAAAAACTAGAATTTATTCGTAAGGCTGTTTTTAGATCACGCTCTGATAGCTGAGGAATTTAATTAGTGCATTGACATAATGGCGATCAACAATTCCTTGAAATATTTGCTAATTACAAATGTTTCTAGATAAGACATGTTACCTTATTGGTCAGTGCATTGATTGATCATTGCAGTTGTCAGAGAGCGATAACAAGAGCAGTGTTCAGTCCATTAAAATATAAAGATTTGCTATCTTAATATAAACTGAGCACTGATTATATATACATGAAGATGATAATCTGGACCAACAGATGAGTGATGGTTCAGCACAAAATACATATACTGGTGATTGTTTACCTTTTCTATGTGAGTGGTCATTTGTATAAGTAATATAGAATAGATTGGATAGTTGAAAGGTGTTTGAAAGGTCTGAGTACAAATCTCCTATATTTACAATTAAACTCCAGGTATTAAAGTTTCTCTATTTCAAATCTAAATTTATAACATTAGGAACAACCAGACTTACTATATTTATATGTTAGGAGGTCAGAGATGAATGCCAACAATGAATAGATTGTGAAAAATAGTCAACCATGTCAAAGTTCAGTTAATTTACTGGCTAGGAAATTTAAGTCTTGGTCTGAGACTACAATAGTTCTGGCAGCAAATCCATTTGGACTATGAAAGAATATTTCATGAAAAAATATTTCTTGTAGCAGTGGCTATATATTGAAATTGGGTTGAATATCATGTTGTCAATGACACCAGTACCAAAAGTGTAATAAATTTATAAGTAATCTCTTGCAGTGCACAGTTATTCAGAGCCTATGGTAATGGATAATGGTACTGGGCTCATCTCAGCCAAATTTAAAAACTTCCTTACTCCAAAGAGGATACAGCATATTTATCAACAGCTTATCACTCACAGTGTAATGGTATAGCAAATATGGCAATACAGCAGCTGAAAATGCATTAAACCTGACAGAAGCATAATGATATACAAGAAGAAAATACCACTGCCATATTTTATAAGCATTTGACACCCAGTGTTACCATAATAAAAACTTCTACAGATTTTTTACTAAGTCATAGAATGAGAACACATTTGTCAATATTATTTTCAAATAAAAAGACAAATAACTAGTTGAAAAATGTAGTTTACTGTGGCAAAACTTTCTATACATATTGTCACTCAGTGCAATCCTGAGTAGTCAATGGATGCAAATTTGTGCATAAAATCCACATCTATTGTGTACTAATGTAATATCCTCAGGTTAGTTTTTGGCTTGTGGCCTTTATCAATGAGGAGCCTTGGATCTGAGAACACTGCACCTAGATATTAGGATCTAATGCAACCCACCAGCATCCATCTTTGATCTCTATTTAACAACAAAACTAGAGTCTTAAATTAAAAACACTATAATATTTTCAATCCCAGCTCATTAGCTTATATAGTCATGTAGGCCTGAACTCAGTTCAGTATTTATACATTTTGGTGACTTTTCTTCTTTGATAACCATAGCCACCACTACCCTATTACGCATGATTGGTTTTAAGCCAATAAACATCACATGATCACTATTACTTATGCATGCCTATAACTGCTATTAAAACAGGCAAATCTCTCTATATGTATTGCCACTCAGTGCATGCCAGATTAATCAATAGATGCTAGAAGGCTCATGTATAAAATCCTCATTTACACATCCAATATCCTAAGAGTAGATTCTGGCTTGTGGCTTTCATCAGTGAGGAGCCTTGGATCTGATTACTCTGGCTTGCACTGTGGCAATAAGTATAGAGTTGTGCTTGTTTTAATAAGTTATATGCAAGCTTAAGAAATAGTGATCATGTGATGTTTATTGGCTTAAAACCCATCCTTCCTAATAGGATGATGGTGGTTATGGTTATTAAAGAACCAAAGTCACCAAAATATATAGATACTGAACGGGATTCAGACCTATATAACTATATAAGTGAATGAGCTTAGATTGAAAATATAATAGAGTTTTCAATTTAAGAAACATAGTTTTGTAGTTAAGTAGAGACAAAGGGTGGCTGTTGGAGGGTTGCATTAGATCCTAAGATCTAGATGCAGTTCTCTCAGGTCCAAGGTCAAAGGCCACAAGCCAGAAACTAGTGTGAGGATATTGGATGAGTAGGCAGTAGATGGGGATTTTATGCACAAGCCTTCTAGCATTCATTGATTACTCTGGCTTGCACTGAGTAGCAATACATATAGAGTTTTGCTTGTTTTAATAACAGTTATAGGCAAACATAACAAATGGTGATCAGGTGATGTTTATTGGATTAAAAGAACAATAGAAATGAAATGGCTACTTGAAATAATTATGAAAATAGTATCAGAACAAATACATAAAATAAGGTGCGAAAATAGCAGATTATTTAAATCATAATTAAAGAATAATAAACAAAACTATTAGAAAATATTGTGATTATTCCAAAGTCACAAAAAGGAAGTCAGACTGATATTTCTAATCAAACTGAAGTAATGACTCCAGTTAATTCCAATGGTGAGAAGGAGAAAATACTAAAGCTATATTATGTAGAAAGCTGAATCTCAAGAAGGCCTATTTTAAAAATAAAGAGACTTTCAAAGTTATAAAACCATATTATAACTAAAAGAAAATATATTTAATTAATTTACACATTTAGTAGACTATATGTTTGCTATAGTAAATAGATTTGAAGTGATGATTTTCAATCTATACTTATCCCCCAATCTCTCTTCAACAACAGATACACATGACCATAGACATGTGAAAAAGACAGATAAACCCCAAGATAGTTATTTCATGCTGATCCAGCATTCATCAGTTGGGCCAGATCACAATTTCTGGGCTTATATTAAGGTAGCAATTTATTACACTTTAATTGACTTGCTTCAATCTTTTTTTAAGTGTCATAGCATTGGCCAGGATGTGAACCCACAACCCAGGCAACTGCCTGAAAGTGCAAGGCAGTTATGCTGACCTCTCGATCACAAATGCAAGACTGCTTCAGTCTTCTTACCCTTGCAACTATGTGAAAATCAAATTCATTCAAAAACCAATGAAACACTCAACATTCCTTAGTAGATTTAATATTGTAGTCACCCCACTTTAACCATTATGTGAATGTAACCTTTCATATTATTGGACCATTAAATATCCATTTATAAATGCCTTGGAAATGTTACATCATAGTATAAGTCCAGTTGATTCATCTATCATTATAAATGAATATATAATCATCTGACAATATGAGGAATTAGACAAATATAATGTCTAGATGGGCATGACTACATTATCAAATGCACCAAGAAATTTGAACATCCCATTGTTTATTTTTCAATGAAATGGATAGTTGAATTGTTGTAATGATGAAAAAAATGAAGCTGTGCATTAATATTCAAGGAAATGCTATCTTGGTATAAGCTCAACCCTGATTGTATATATGTGTGAAAGATAATGATCTGACTCAACTAATGAGTGCTTATTCAACACAAAATACATCCGTGTTACATGAGAGTAGTCATGGGTTGAATAAGCACTCATTAGTTGAGTCAGATCATTATCTTTCACACATATATACAATCAACACTTCAGTAGAATTCTAGATTGGACCATACCTTGTCCCAGTAGAACAATTATGCATGCCTCTTTGAGTGTTGAAAGGCACATCAAAATCTATAATAAGTACAAGTTTAAAATCAAGATGCAAAGCAGAGCCCAAGCTGGCTGGGAGAATGCTAGCAAGGTCAGTGATTCACTCCCAATCCATCAGTCTGAGCCCAAGCATCCTGAGATCTGTCCATCACTTTCTTATAAGTTAAGCCATTCAGTTTATGATTAAATATGTTAACTTTTATTGTTGAGGTAGATAGTGTGATCAATTCGCTAATTGGTAGTCATTAGAAAGTCTGGTAGAATTCTCATGTATGACTGAGCTCATTTTGGTATTGCATTGATGAGGCAAGACTCAAATTTGATCATTGATATCTTTGCAATAATCAGTTAATTAACATGGAGGTGCTGACCCAGGTTTGTTGATGCAACCAATCCAGAGCAAACATTTTATCTCTGATGATCTTACCATTGGTGAGTGTTTTAAATACTTGAAGGGTGCTGGTGTTCATGTTGCCCAGAACAAAACTGCATCTTGTTAGCCAGATGGCAAAAGATAAGAAAATTGCTAATCTAATGTTAGAAAAATTGCCAGCTTTAATTGCTTGCTGGATTAAGAATGCATCTGTAGAACAGAATTTTACCTTTTCATCAATGAAAGATCTAGGAATGCTGTGAGATAGACAATCTAGTGAATTGTTTCCTCGTCCCTCTGACAGAGTTGAAATTGAGAGCTAATTTGTTAAAACCTTTTTTTATTATGGGGAACTGATTAGTGGGTAGTGATAAGAGGTTTAATTTCAGAAGAAAATCAATAAATTTGGGTTCCAGAAGGCAGTGTTTGGCTTTTTTGATCACTAATTTGTTGTTTAATCCAAGAGCATTATGGAGAGCTGAGGGACAATCTTTCTTTAGCCTATACATTTCCCAGTAGGACTTTTTTTCATTGAAGATGTTTAGAGTAAAGTTTATACAGCCATTGACATGAGTCCAGATGTCAGTCAACCATCCTTTACTATGGGGAGGTGGCGTGTCAGTAGCTTGAAATTCTTGGATTAAATTAGTATAGTTCATTTCCAATGAATAGTTGTGTAGCAGATTTAGTGATTTTTGCAAGTATTACATTTTTAAATAAAGAGAGAACTAAGAAATAAATTATGGACAAAAATTGAATAAATACAAAAAGCCTTAAGATAATTATAAATAATTAGTTAGTTTTTACAAAGATAATACTTGCAAATATCAATTAGTGGATATAAAAGTATTCAAAGATAATAATGATATTTAGTATTACTTTTGTCATTTATTTTTTTAAAATGATTAAAAATTTAAATAGAAGTACTACAGATAAAATTTGGGAGTATAATTAAAACAAGGATACATATTATGACACATTTTTTACAAATGATAAACAGTATAGATAAAATAAACTCATTATCACAACAATGTAAAAAGAGAAAAAACAGTCTGAAAATTATATTAAATAATAAAATATCAAAGATTGTAATAATCTATTGGAAAAGATAAAACTAGAAAGTAGAAAATAAGGATGTATGTGCTTTTTCAAAATTGAAGGCAAGTATTTGTCTATGGATATTTAGTTCAATTGAAGAAGGAATTATATAAAAATTTGGAATTTCAGATTAAGAAGTAAAATAAGAAACAAAATTGGATTGATAAAAAATCTGATGTATTTGCCATGTATCAAACATAAGGTATACAGATTTATTTGAAAAGGATTTGTGATACATATTTGTATTGATGCATTTTTCATTACAGATATTAGAAAGGTAGATGTCAAATGCAAAATGTAGATACAAAAATTGGAAGATTATTTGGGTATAGCAAATCAGGCTATTCATAGTGTAACGATATATAAATATGTCGTTACATTAATTTAAAATAAAAACTTAAAAGTTCGCAAATAAAAGTAAAAAACTAAACGCTAAAATTAAAACATTGTTAAACGTGTATACATTCGCACAGATGTTAAACTTTAAAAATATTATTTTTTCATAAACCAAAAAAAAAAGGATTTGAATGTATTTTTTTTAAATAAAAAAATACAAGATTGAAATATAAAAATATTTTAATAAAAAAAAAAAAACATAAGTTAAAATAAAAGCAGGTATTAATTAATTCCTGTAATCTATAAAAGGAAATGATTGTTTATTAATTATCTAAAAGCTGTTTAATTAAAAAGTCAGATGGAAAGTTAGATAAGAGAAGAAAGAGATTTTAGCTTGACAAATGGAAGCACTAAGCCTTGGCCCGGACCATAACGAAAAAACAGATTAGTGACGTTTTGTTCAGTGAATCCTTGTGGATGATATAAAAAGAAAAAAATATTGAGTTGAAGAGCTTTTTTCAACTTGGTTGGAGAGACGAGCGATAAAGACGCACTTTATCGTTCTCTCCCACTTATCTCTGAAATGAAATGACTGATATCATGAACCAGCAAATGCCACCTCCTGAACATTAGATCGATCTTTCAATTAAAGACTCCGTGGACATTGACACCAGGAACCGGGAGTTCTGCTACCGTAAGCTATAGGAAAGGAACAATTCTTAAAATCAATCAAGAACTTTCGTCAAGTTGAACAAATTAATAAACAAGCCGACTTATTTAAAATGGACTCTTATCTGACTTTTTGTAAGTTTTAAATCAAATTAATAATGGTTAATTTTATATCTTTCCCGATTGTTAAAAGAATCATTTCCCTTTTAATATTTTTTTTGTGTAGTAATATTTTATTGTAGAAATTATTAAATGCATTACATTTAAGTTGTCTATAGACGCTTGCATGGATTCGTTTGCGGTTAATTAGATTTTGGTTTTCATATTTGATCAAAATATATAGACATTCGATAAATAATGATACCTTACGGTGAGTATCTAAAATGTATTTATTCGGATGTCTTTTAAGTTATTGGTGACAACGCAAGTATCTTATGGTGAATACTATTGGGTTACTTATAAGTTTCCCTCTGCGATTGTCGGTATCAATAATTTTGTATTTTGATCGTTTATGTTTATTTTGAAATGTTTTTGACCGTGGAATCTGTGTAATCGATCTATACCCAACATTTTTAAATAAATCTGTGCGAACGTATATAAATGTTAAAATTAAATCGGGCGCGAATGGCTATATAGTTTTGTAAAGTTGTATTAAGGGAGGGTAATCTTAGGTTATTCATTTCGTAGTTGAATTGGTTCAATGGATTGGATATATTTGTGTAATTAGTAAATGTAGTATGAGATCCGCTACGGGCAGGATTATAGATATACGCCACACACCCTCTGTTTGCCTATGGATGGGTTTGTAAGTCGGCAGAAGACCGCAGTCCATTCCTATGGAGTTTTTAGTTTATTGATCTACTTGCCCACAGATGTCACATTCCTGTTGGTGGAGAGTCAATGTCTTCTCTATTTCTACTTATTGTTCAGATGTACATTCCTGACAATATAGTATTTTGTGTTGTCGTATCATGCTACATTGAATACATGAATGTATCAGATGGATTGGCGCCAGTTGATTGCGAAATTTGTTGCCTAGGGTTAAATCAGGGAAGAATATTTTCCTTTCAAATGCAGACCTATGTAGTCCATTCATACTCGACCCTCTAAATAAAATATTAAACATTATAGCAAGCTATTTTAAATGTAAAATTAAAAATTAAGATAAAAATCTAAATGTTAAACTTATTCCTCGAATTTAGAATGATTTTATATGTGCGTAAATAAATATTTTTCTGTGTTAATTTCTGGCAGTGGCTTTTATTATTTTATTCTTTATATTTAAGATATAAGATTTATAGATTTTTATCTCTGCGTCTCCGCTGAGCTAGTGACAATGGGCTAACGATCTAAATATGTAAATAAAGTGGAATCCTAACAGCGCGTATCTGCCTACTTTATAAATTTTTCTAGGCTCAAATGCCTAGATGGCGCCCTTTGGTAGTGCGGTGCGGTGCAATGCGATCTCCCACTTCGTTTAAATCGTTATAATAGTAATATGGAATAAGCTTTCTTTTTAATAAGTAAAATTAAAAGCAAATTAAAACTATGGAGAATGAATAAAAATAGAGTTATAAAAATATAGAATTAGATTATTTGCTAAGATAATAAATGCAAAACAGAAAGATTTCTAACATCAAAATTTATAAATAAATAATTTATGATGACATAAAAAACGTGATGAGATTGTTTACAGGTGCATAATGATTATTATGAAAAAATTAACTAGTCAAAGAAGAAGAAAAGTTATGAAAAATGAATGTGAATGAAAAATTGTTGGGAGTTAAACAAAATAAAAATTATATAAAATATTTAAAATTATATAATATTGCTAAAACAAGCTTATAGATATTTTGTCCAGGTCGAGAGGTCAGCACAGCTGTCTTATGAGCAGTTGTCCTGGGTTAGCAGATTTGCTTCCCAGCCGATGCTATGACACATGAGAGAAAAAAAGACAGGTATTTAAATATAAGATAAAAATATAACAAGAATTCTGATTGCAATGACAATTTGTGGTAATTAGACAAAGTAAGGAATAGTTAGTGTAGGATGTTGGAAGTGGATTAGCAAAATATTTTATGAAAACTGGGATAAATTTAAAGATAACAAAAGTTAAAAAGTTGCAATTTTGTTATTTTTGGTTTAGGTATTTATAACAAAATTATGAAATATAACACTAGGGTAGTGAAATTAATAAAACAGCTTTAATCAAAATGAAATATAATGTAAAGATTGGAAAATGTGCATAATAAAAAACATAATTTTTATTATATAGAAGGATTTTGAAAAAGCAAATGTATAATGTGCCTGACATAATGGGTAAGCATTTATGCACAAATATCTGACTGTTTGAGAATAAGCCATTTTAGATCACATTACATAAGAAAGGAAAAAAACATTTATTTTCCAATATTTTGTGAAAAGGGAAAATCCGACACAGTTGTATTTAAACTAAAATAAACCTAAACAATAAGTGTATAAAAAATGTTTTTACATTTCTTATTTTAAGAATAAAAATTTAATATTGGAATTAAAAAATATAATGCTACTGTTTGTAGATTTGACGATTAGAAATCAACAAAAGAATAAGCAGTGAAGTTGTAGATAAATTTACTGTAATATATAAATTTTCATAAAAAAGGAATGCTTAATTTGGCTAACATTGTGGTTGGTATATGATCAATGCATGGGAATATCTGTATTTATTTAAATAAAATCCAATTTATATTGTATTATATAATCAGTTTATATAAATCTGCATATTCAGTAAGAAAGATTTAGTCCATTGTTGAGCCAATAAAGTCTTAATTGTTAATCAAATACCATCAGAAAACTAGCTTACTAGAAAATACACTATTTAACAAAAAATATTTTATAACTAGATAAATCACTATTATATATAGATTGCTAATCTGATAGGTATCATTTTTATATAGTTGCCAAAAACAGATGTCACAGGCAAAAAATGGCCAATCATTCCTTTTGTAATTATAATTTATTTCAATGAACCATGTATTCATTAAATATTTTATAATATTCACATGAATAACTGGCCTCTTTTGAAATTCTTTAAAAAACCATCAATGTTTTCTTCAGAAGTACTAATAGTAAACCCAACATTGTAACACCTCTTCAGATTGCAATGTTTACAATTAATTGTCAAAATAATATATCGAAATGATTTTCAATAAGAGATTCTAAATCAGTTTTATTTATTAAATTTAGAGTTCATTTTAGTGTACATATTACTATTAATTTTTTATAAAGATATTTTTCAGAAATTTTGTAAAATAATAATTATGTAATTTTTCTTATTCAATACATGAAATTATGTTAATTATGAATTTATATAAAATTTGTTAATAACAGCATTGTGCACATCTTTATTACATGAAATATAAGTTTCATAGATATAAATTAGTAATAATTTGTACTTTGAACTATTACAAAAATATTAAAACAAAGTAAACTTAACATATTTTAAATAAGTTTTTTTAAAATATATAATAATTTACTTTAATTGATTAATAATTGTAGATGCTGTATTTTCATATAGGATTAAGTATTATATTTAAAAATGAAATTGTAGTTTTAATGTTATCATTTTTACTTTTGCATTAGCAATAAAATTCAGAGATATTTTTACCTATAATCTAGTAATAATATTGTAATAATTTGTACTTTGAACTATTAAAAAAATATTAAAATAACACAAACTTAATATATTTTAAATCAGTTTTTTCAAACATCTATAATAGTTTACTTTAGTAGATTAATAAAGGTAATTCTGTAATTTTAATGTAGGATTGCACTTATTTTAAAAATGAAATTAAAAGTTTTAATGATAAGATTTTTACTTTTGCAATAGCAATGAAGTTCATAGATATATCTACCTGTAATTTAGTAAATTAAAATGAGAGTTTCTTATTATAACAACCCAGTAAAACATTAAATAAAATGATGAATAAAATTATAACTTACATTATTAATTTAGAAAGACAACTGATTTAGTCAAATTCAATTTGTTGGATATAATGATTTTTAGATCAAAGATTAAAATAAGAAAGAAAAGTAGAGAATTATAAGATAAGATTATCAGAAAAACAGAAAATTATCTCTCCTTCTTAATAATTATCATTTAATATTAAATTTAATATTATGTATATAATTTATCAGAAATGTGTGTTTGATGCTAATTTCTAGATATCACATAGTAATTAAATATATTATATATCCAAAAATATGTGTAGAAAATATAAATTAATATTTTACATATTTCTGTCATAATGACATGACAAAACGGTTAAGTAGCAATAATCAAAAAACAAAAACTTTTTTCTTTCCAAAATTTACAATGCAAAAAGTAAATTATGTAAATCATAAGGCAGCATAAAATTTATAAGAACATGGAATGCAAAATGGGGACAATGTCCTTGTAGATGCCATAAACTAAACAAGTAAAAATTACATTTCAATCAAATACTGTCTATTCCCAAATTGCACTTTATTTAAACTACTTTTGGTAGTTATCTCACTTTTTTTTTTTCTATTTTTTTATCATCATTTATGATTTACCAAAGGCACTTTAAAACAAGTGAATAATGATTTAGCATCTTTTGGAAAAATAAATAAAATTGTTATATTATTATTAACATGTTTTATAAAGAGCTCCAAATAAGCCCTAAACAAGCTTGGCAGAATATTCTCAACCTTAGACCAGTTTCTACTACTGGCTTTGTCAGTGAGATGCCAGTATATTCAAGCATTAGATTAAAAATACTAGAACAATCCTAGCACTTTATCTAATGAATAACTATTAACCAGATAATGTGAAATTTTCAGACATCCATATGTTTTCCAATCCAGCTATCTAACTTAAATAGCCGGTTCAGATATACTATGTATTAATAGCTTTAGCAATATAAAATTGCCAAAGCCTTAATAGCAAAAAATAAAATTACAAAACATTTGTAATACAAGCTTGTTTAAATTAGGTCATGTGACATCTGACTTGATTTATTTGTAATATTATTAATATAGATATAAAATTTAACTAAGGCATGAGGTGGCATATGTTTGATTAAGTTGCTTGTATTTCTGATGCTGAATTAAGTTTTTTTGTTAAAGAAGCTTGAAGGTTGTGGGTCTGATTTGTTTAGGATTGAATTATAAGCTTTCCATTTTCTAATAAGTTTTGAAGTTAGCTAGCCAAATAAATATTTGCAAAGATAATTTTTATTTTTTTGTAATGTGTGTTAGTAGTCCTGACAAATCAACCATTGTGGGAGATTCAATACATTCACTATCAAATGATGTTGAAATATCTGTATTGCATTTACATTTTATGAATTACTTTCAATTAACAATAGAAACTATTATTCAAACCAAGATTTCAGTTAGTAGAAAGATATTATCAGATGCTAGTAAAAACAGATTTTTAATTCATTTGTAAATATTAATAAATGTAAAACAATTTCCACCCTTGAATATTAATCTGCAAAGACTGGGTTAAGACTGCTAGCATTGTCATTTGCTAATGATAATCATATGTTAATGAAGATAGAAACTTGCACAACTGACTAATACTAAATTTTTTATAAGAATTCAAAATGAAAAACAAAACATAGGTTATGCATTGCAAATTCATGATTTGAAGCTTTAAGTAAACATTGAGGCTTCATGAGTCAAGAAAAATGTTCTTAATCTGCTAAAAGATGATTTAAATAAAATTTTATCTATAAATGAATCTAATTCTGTTAGTATGACTATAGACCACCAATTATATTAAGAAAATGCAAACAAATTTAACACTGCCTTCTGCTTTGCTTAAGTCTTTTTAATGTTTCAGAATGCTGAGATTCTCATTATTATAGTAACAAATGCTCAAAATGGGCTTTTTATGTTTTCCATTAGTAGATTATTATCCAAAACTTACTGAAAAAAACTTACTGAAAAAACTAAAAAACATTATTTACAGTTTTGCTGTGATTGAACAACAGTTATCGGTGAGTTAACTTCCATAATTCAAGATATTATATAAAAAAACATTATTTATTGAAATGACAAATTGTTGTGTTATACTGATATTGATAGGTGTCTGTTGCTTGCACCAAAGGAAGAACTTATACATAAAGTTCAGTGAAACACAACACATACTTTTGCTTTATAGTTTCAACCATGTCAAACTTTAAGTACTATCTAGAAAAAAGAGCTAATATTCCAGCATAACATTAAAGAAAGTCATTTTCCAATTGACATTCTACCTCTTTGTGTCATTGATTCATCTTTGAGAATAACCTATAGGGGAATTTCACTTCAATGTTTCTTTCACAAAGCAATGATCTATTATTTTAAAGAATGTCCTTCAATATTTTATCAACAGTGTTAGATAAAGATGTCCAAAACTTATTAGTGTTTCAAAGATGTTCCAGAGTCCTTTATTCAACAAATATCTATTTTTATTCATGCAATTTTAAACTTCTGCCATATCACTATTTTTAAAAACTGTAGCTGGCCTTTTTACACAGGATTTCATGTTTACTGTTGCAGAAACTGAGTCTAAAATGAATCAGACATTTTCCTTAGAAAAGGATGTCTCATCTTCTGATGAATTTACACTACCTCAAATGTCTATAAAGATGAAGACAATAAATTGTAACCAACTTACTGATGCTAAAGTCTTGCTTGAATACAAATCTTATTTGAAAGCTGTGAACAACTGTGGTAAAAGCACCATTTGTTGCAGGCACTCATAAAAATGGAAAACATTCATTGAAGTTGAGCCTTTTAAGAAATTAAGGGTGCATAGAAAGAAGTATTAACTGTATTGGATCCTTAATACCATAAAAGAAGTTTATTTTTAGATGCAGATAACTCTAATAAGTGTGCAACTTATTTACAGATCAGTAGTGTATTTGTTTGATCTGGTGTTGCCTGCTAGTGTCCAGTTGACACTAGACTGTTGACTGCCTCTCAATGAGAGTATGCATATCAAGGTGCAATAAAATCATTGATTTTTAAAAATTGATATTATACATAGATATCCTCAGGTTTCATTTGCTTTTATGCTAGGTTGTTTACTATTTGTTTGATATCTTCTTTTTATACCACATTTTAGTTCATATGTATTGTTTTACTTCTATTTGCTCCTGGAATGTCTATAAATTTGCTTTTCAAATTGTTTTACCATTTTAATTAATTATTTTTCAGCCTGCCTGAATGGTAAACTTCTTATTCCATTGCTACTTAAATTGTGTAGTTTATGCATTTGAATGTTTCCAATATCAAGGCGAGGGGTATGAACTTCATCGAATCACATCATTGCTATCAGTAATTGGATCTCTCAAATTTATTTTCATATTATAAGACTAAACAGTATATGCATTCTAACAGAAATTTTATTAGATATCATGGGATGTTTGGGTTTTTATCGGGTCTCCACTTCCATCACTCCAGCGGCAGGGGCATTTTAATTTATCATAGAACATTATTTGATTGCTTTAATATCCTTTATCTTAATAAAACATGACTTCTTTTTATCATTCTACCTCTATAGTGAACATGATTTATCTTTATATAACAACAAACTATTGCATTTTAACTTACATGCCATAATAATTCTATACTTTCAATCAATTCTTTTCTTAAACTCCATTTTGGAGACTTTCATGTCTTATACAAAATTTGTAGTTAAATATTTTCACCTTATTAATTGTGAACTTATGAATGGTGAAAGCTTATTCTCTAGTAATACTTCTTTTATACACTAAAATATTCAACACTCACTGACCTCTTATTTTATTTATCTGATCTGCACTTTTATAGTTCAATCACTTCATATTTTCCATGAAAGTGGCTATTGTTTATCAAACACAATTTATTTTTAACTACAATGATTTATTAAGGCTTCATCTCTGGAGATTGCTCTCTCTAAAATTAACATTAATATTAGAAAGATTAATATTATTTATCTACAACTTACTAATGCTTGCTTTTTATCAATATCATCCAATTGGTTATTAGACATTAAAGTTCTAAAAACAGAACACCTACAGCTTGGTGCTATTAATTAGATATTGAAAATCACTTCTTGTAATCTTGCTTCAGTTTCTTCAAATATGTCTTATAAGCAGCAATATATACTTACTCAAATCTATTTTGGATGGGTAACTTCCTACTAAATAATCCAAAATGTTCTTTACTCATACCCATAACTTGTTGAAAGAGTGCATCCACATGATTTTTTTTTTGTAAAAATAAAAATTTCATCTCTTCTTTTATGATAGATAATATTTCTGTAGAGGACACAATATGATACCTTCTAGTTTTGTCACTTTATATTTAAGTTCCAAACTTTTAGCTGACCTGAACTTTTGCTATATGCTTTTGGTAAATCCTACATTTTTTGACGTTTTTCAGCAAAAATCTCTACCTGATAGTAATCACAATGGTCCTCATGATATTTTTAAATACCTTTTTTTGCATATTACTTTTTTACAGTTCAAATTATTATAAACTAGCTTGACTTTGTTCCTCGGCAAATTTATCATAGCAATATGCTGTATCCAGTGTTTTTACTTTCATTTCTCAAGCAAAATACAATCTTTCTCTTTTTAATAACATCTATATTTGTGTCTGTTCTGGTAACTGAATCCTTCTCTCAGATAGAGATACAGCCTATTATTATCCCTTCCATCTCAAATTATCAGTTTGTTAAAAATGCTTTCACTTTTGATGGTGTCACACTGTTGAAAATTGTAAATAACTAAGTTAAAGCCACTACAACAGCAAGTATATTAGTAGTACAACTAGATATTTTATCATTATTTAATTCTGTCCCTATTATCACCCTTATTGACCTATTACAATTGCATTACACTTCTGTTCCCATTTTCTACATTTTATATACAATGCTAAATAAAAAATGTGTTTATTATTCTTAAAGCAATAGTAATGCCTGGATTCAAACCCCATAATTTCATTATGCAAGGTTCACATTTAAGTGCTTTGCTTCTATTAGTTACACAAATCTGCTGTTTCTGAAAATTGAAAAACAACTGTGTAATATATATATATATATATATATATATATATATATATATATATATATATATATATATATTACCTATATTATATAGGCACATATAATTTTTATCTAAAATTATTATTAAAGTAATCTTTCATAAAAGAAAAACATAAAATTAAATGTTGAAGAGTTGATTGCAGCTTGTTTTCGAAAAAGATAAGAATTAAATAGTTTTTTTTTAGTATTCGTAAAAATATAATTTGAAAAAGTTAAAACATACAAATCTCTTTTCATTCAATTTTAATTAAAGAAAAAATAATGTTAAAACTAAATAGTAAATTGTATTAAAATATATGTGCGTATATATTTGAGATTTGTAAATAAATAAAATGTATGCAAAATTAAAGATTATTATTAAAAAACACAGCAATGGTTATTAATTAAAATATAAAACAACATCTCTGCATGGCTATTACTAATTAAGCAATCTTCCAAAACACGTTTATCAAAGGATTAATTGATAAGGAATTTGACAACAGATCTTTGCCGGAGATATCAGAAAGACAACAAGGCGCAGGTATAAATAGACCTTTTTTATTGGACAGTGAGATCAGTTCACAAAGTTATTGAGAGAGTGCAGTTCGGAAATTAATTGAGTCAGTTAAGAAACAAAATGCAGTGCTGAGAATATTTTGGAACACACATTCACCTCCAGCCAGATGTCCGAGAAAACAGCAGATCTGCCCGTGAAATAATGTCAGCTTAACATCTTAGAAAATCTCCGTCAGTATCTAATTGTCTCCGATAGTAATAATCGTGAAAATCAGGAAACTCAGCAAGGAAATGTCCCAGCCAGCTGGAAGCATTCATACTGGAACCATTCATACTGGAAGAAACAACAAACAAGAAGAAAACAAAGTGTTAAATCTACGTTCAAAATCCTAGGTAAAACATTTGCTTATTTTCGTTTATACTGTAATAGCCATTGCATTTCATTAATTCGTGCGAATCCTCCAAGAGTCTAATTATATGAACTTGATATCATACATAAATGAACTATTGATGTGTGTGATTAAATTTCAAATGCTATGTAATACTTTAATATTATTATGTGTGTGCATGAGTTAATATGTGTGTGATCCTTATATCAATATTATTAGTTAAATTAGATAAATACCAGTGTTTTGTTATGAAAGTAAACAAGAATATTTAAACTAGTTTAGAAATGTCAATTTAAAATATGCGTGTGTTTTATTAGAATTATAAAATGTTTAAATTTAGAAAATAAATGTTAGTTAATAAATTATCTTTAAAATTAAACTTTATTTGTCGGTCAATTCTTTTTAACAAATTCTTTATCAAGTCTTTTAACCACTAATTAAGTATAATCTATTAGTGATTACAAACAGCTGAGCTAGTCATGGATTTAGGCGTTGGGTTAGTGGCCATTACTCAAAGTGCGTTATTTATTCATCCTTGAATAGATAGCTGGCGCCCGTGTTTATACACAAACAAAAAAAAGTGCTTTGGACGTGGTGTTCAACTCAACAGTCAAGAAGAAGCTATGTCCTGGAAATGTAACGTTAGTTATATACTTTATAGCTATCGTTTGGGCATACATACTCTCCGAGTATGTTCTTCTCTGCCTAAGAGACCGGTGATTCGAATCCCCATATTTGAACACGGTTCAATATATATATATCCCACTGATTGCTAATGCTAATCATTTGTGGATGATCTTGTGACTTTCCTTTCTTCTAAAAAGTATTTTCCTTCACAAACTTTAATTCTGAAAAATTATACAGCACATTATAAATGTCAGTGTAACCTTGGTACATCAATCATATGAAATATACTTTTTGAAAAGAGAGAATTTTTTATCTTCAGTTCTTTTCTTTTTACATTCTTAGTTTTTTCATTTATAAATCCTATGATTGCTATGAGAATGTATATTCAGAACATTTTCCTCACATCTGGTAAAATTATAACTAACTCCTTGATTAAAGCATATCATTTTTTCCATGCAAAAATCTCTTATCAGCATCATGATTTTTTCAAAATTGTCTTACTATGTACTAATTATTAACGACAGTAATGCTTTCAAAAAGAAGATTAATACATTTTGTGATTTCAAAAAGGAAAATGGCAGTACTTGGGAATATTTAAATGAAAATATAAATAAATATATCAATACAGTTGTAAATCATATAAAAGGAAATAATAATAAAATTAATGGAATGTAGAAGATGGTTAGAGTACTATTGAAGAGAAGTTTGAAAAAAATAAATTATCATTGAGAATTGGAGTTAATGGTAGCTCAGTTGGTTAGAGTATTACATTAAAATTCAATACTCATAAAACTATGGGTACAGGTTTGATTCCCAGGCTAGTACTGTCATTGGTCAGACCAGCAACACTGAATAAAGATGGGAGAATAATTCCTCTCAAAACATTGTGCATATACTGACCTGTTTGATGTGCTATTATTAACAGAGAATGTATTTGGAACATTGAAATAAAGTTAGATTTTTATAAAGACATTTAATAATCATATTACATGATGGAAATAATCCAATATTTAAAAGCAAAATGTTTAACATGGTCAGGCAAAATTTTAAAAATATTAAAGTTAATTATTAGTAGACACAAAAATATTTAAAGTTTCAAAAATGATAGGGAAAAGTATGATATAAGTTTGATAGTATTTTGGAAACAATTATGAAAGGTAAGTATTTTCAAAGATTATTATATATGACTGGATTTAATATATTCTGCAAATAAAAGACAATGGAAGTAAAAATGATAATAAAATATTAAAGAAAAATATATGTGGATTAGAAAAAAAATTGTTAATAGGCAAATAGAAGAAGAGAAGGTAACATGAAGTATGATTAGGTCTTAAAAGAAAAATATATAAAAATATAAATGGAATTAGTTAAATTTATGTGATACACTTGATGATAAATTAACAGAACATTGATGATATAAGAAAGAATAGTTGTAGAAATTTTTGAAAACAAATGACACAGAAGAAAATAAAGCATTATAAAGAAAAATAATTATTATATTATGGCTGAACATGAAAACATATGTGCAAAGTTGTATTTGAAGTTTAAGTTAAAGTGAGTTGGTAAATGATTGTGATTCATTATATAGTTTAATTTAATAAGAAAAGCAGTGATGTAATATAATAGGTAGGATAAAAATGAAAAGACATGTATACAATATTGTATTTTTATATTGGACTATTTCCATCATCTAGTAAATTCAACTTTAGTAATAGCACATCAAATAGATTAGTATATACACAATGTTTTGAAAAATATTATTCTCCCCTAGTCTTCAGGTGTTCCTAACCTGGCCAGTGACAGTACTAGCATGGGATTTGAATCTGGATCCTTAGATTCTTGATTATTGAACTTTAAGGTGATGGTCTAACTAACTGGGTCATCCTGCCAAAGTCAATAGTCAGTAGAAATTTCATATACTTATCTATGAGGTTCCTTTTAATTTCTCAACTTTTTCCTAAGAGCACAGTTCATTAATGCTTTCCATACTTTATGTATAGTCACAGTAGTTTGTCTTATGGGATTTTTTGCCCTTGTCATATGAGCAGCTTCTATAAATTTTCTTCTTTGTACCTTTTCTTCTCTATCCAATATTTTTGTATTTTCCCAATTGAAAATATGTTCATTGGTACATACATGGCCTGCTACCTTAGGCCCTCCAGTTTCCCTCTTGTAATCATCAGTTTATGTTCTTGAAACACTTTTCAATGTGATGATTGGTCTCACCAATACGTTCCTCCACATTACATGGTATTTTATAGATGCAGTTTTTTTCTTTTCAGCATTTCAAGTTTAGGCTTTGTGAATGTTAGAATTCCTCATAATGTGGTATGGCTCTGGAAAGCTGTTCTGATGTTATACTGATTGCAGATTTTTTAAAATTTTTCTGCTATATTTGAAATGTATGGGTACCTACAGTATCAATAATTGTCTTTAATCTTGATAGCTTAGCAGGTAAAATATTAATTAACATAGAAAAATATACAGGCTTGTTTTAAAAAAAAATTTCATGAAATTATAATAAATTTACAGATGAATGGAATAATATGAATATTATATTAAAAAATGAGTAGAAAATAATATTTTTGTTTGTCACATTTAACTGGCACAACTTTAAAAAATCACTTATTTTTATTGCATTTTTAAATATAGAGAAGACTAAGAAATAAATTATGGCCAAAAATTGAAAAAATACAAAAACCTTGAGATTATTATAAATAATTAGTTAGTCTTTACAAGAATAAATATTGCAAATAGCAATTGGGGGATATATAAATCCTCAAAGATAATAGTGATATTTAGTATTACCTTTGTTTTTTTTTAAGAAAATTAAAAGTTTAAGTAGAAAATTAGTAATAAAATTTTGGAGTGGAATTAAAAGCAGAAAATATATTATGGAACCTTTTTTTACAAATGATACAGTATTTTTATAAACAATGTGTGCTGTGTTTGGTCTGCAGTAAAGACACAACCTACAGAAAATAACACTAGCACCAGTATTATAATTAGTATAATATTTATTTTATTTACAAATATATACAATACAGAATATTTCTAATGTAACTCTTGATCTGAGATTTCACAATCTACCATTTCCAGCTACACCTGATAACTTGCCTCATGGGTAGGGAGAATGACTCTTCTGGCTGTAGCAGATAGCTTGCCTTGAGTTGGCAATAGTCTTAGCAGCATCTGGTTCTCATGTGGAATTGCCTTGCTGCATGGAGAAATAGCATATTGCTATTGTAAGAATGTTTACTGCTGTTTAGATTAGCCAGGCTTCTACTGGAGAATGCATAGTGTCTTTGTAGGTTAGACAGACATTCTCTGTGTTTTCCCCTAAAAAGGCTGACTATTTAAAGTCAGATCCCAGACCTCATTGGAGCATTTGATTTAGTGATCATACTTGCTTACTGGCCTGTACTAATCATTGGCCTATATGTTTCTCTGTACATTAGCCTATTGACCAGCAGCAAAGAATGCTCAATCTAATCAGATAAAGAAGCAATCTGTAATAGTTCACTTCCAACAAAAAAGAGAACTATAACAATGTGGCTATAATAAAGTCATTATTCCAAAATTGTAAAAAGAAGGGGAAAAGTATGAAAATTATATTAAATAACAAAACCTCAAAGATTGTATTAATCAATTGGAAAAGATAAAACTGAAGAATATGAAATAAAGATTGTGTATTTGTTTTAAAAGTGTAAGCCAGTAATTATCTATGGATATTTAATTAAATAGAAGAAAAACATATATAGAAATTTGGAAATTCACATTAAAAAGTAAATATTAATTCTTATTAAGTGCAATGTCAGCATGTAATACTTAAATAAGGCTTCATTGATAAAAAGTCTGACATATTTGGCATGTAACAAACATAAAGTATACCAATTTATTTGAAAAAGATATATGATGTATATTTGGAATTATGCACTTTGCATTACAGATATCAGAATGATTAAAGTCAATTGCAAACATAGATACATAGATTGGAAGGTTATCTGGGACAGCAAATCAGGCTATTCATAATAATGTGGAATAAAGTTTAAAAGCCAATTAAAAACATGGAGAATAAATAAAAATAAAGTTATAATAATATAAAATTAGATCATTTGTACACATAACAAATGTATGACAGAAAGATTTATAACATCCAAAATTAATAGATAAATAATTTGTTTTCATGTAAGAAAAAGAGAAATGTGATGAGAATGTTTGCAGGTACAGAATTATGATTGTGTAAAAATTAAATTGGTCAAAGAAGGAGAAAAATTATAAAAAACGAATGTGAATTAAAAATTGTTGGGAGCTATATAATGATAACAATTATATAAAATATTTAAAAATGCATAATACCACTAAAATAATCTTATAATTATTTGGTGCTAGGACAGAAATGTAAATATAAGACAAAAATATAACAAGAATTTATAATGCAAATACAATTTATGGTAATTAATCAATGTAGTAAATAGGTAGGATGTTGGAAGAGGATTAAAAAAATATTTTATGAAAAGTGGGATAAATTTAATGCTAACAAAAGTAAAGGTGTTGAAATTTTATTATTTATTGCTTAGGTCTTTATAACAAATTTATAAAAGATAAGAATAGAATTATGAAATTAATAAAACAGCTTTTATCAAAATGGAATATTACATAAGAAAATAAAAAAGGCTGAAAAATGTGCATAATAAAAAATATAAAAGACATCAATTTATTATGATTATGAAAGGATTTTGAAAGAGCAAATGTTTAACGTGGCTATCATTTTGTTTAAGCATTTAGCTAATGCACAAATATCTGGGGTTTTAAGAATAGGCCTTTTACATCACGTTACATAAAAAAACATTTATTTTCTAATATATTGTAAAAAGAAAATCAGAAACAACTGTATTTAAAATAAAATAAATATAAACAATAACAGTATAAAAATATTTTTTTTTACATTCCTAATTTCAAAAGGAAAAAAATATGATATTGAAATTAACAAAATATAATGGTATTGTTTATAGATTTAAGGATTGAAAGTCATAAGGAAAAAATAAGCAGAGAAGTCATAGATAAATTTATAGTAATATATAATGTTTCAAAAACAAGAAATGTTTACTTTGGCTAACAATTTAATTTGCCATATGATCAATGCACAGGAACTTCTGTATTTATTTAAATATAATTCATTTATATTATGATAGATAATTATTTATACATTCAAATATCACCTTTTAATAATTTCATACACTTTTATTTAATAATAAATGAATACTTTCACCAATACAAGATATAGTATTTATCAGAAAAAGAAATCCTCTTATTCCTACGACTCAAATCTTATATATGACAAATCTAATATTCAAATAAAGCATAGGATGAACTTCACTTTAAATTACTATATACGATGTCTAATAATGACATAAATTGTCTAAATTTATTAAATCATTCCAACTAAAACTTAATCATATTAAATAACATTTATTTTATATAATGTTTACAATTTATACATTCAAATAATCAGTTTACATAAATGTGCATATTCACTAAGAAAGATTTATTCTATTGCTAAACATTGTTGAGCCAATAAAGTCTTAATTGTCAATAAAATTCTATCATAGTATTAACTTAATAGAAAAAACACCATTTAGACAAAAATATTTTTTAGCTATATGATACATTATTCCATATACATTGCTACTCTGATATATATCTTTTATATAGTTGCCAAGAAACGGATGTCACATGGGAAAAATGGCCAATCATTTCTCTTGTATTATAATTTGTCAGTGAATCATATATTCATCAAATATTTTATAATATTCATAAAAATAACTGGCCCATTCTGGAACTTTTTAAAAGGACAACAATATTTAGTTCCAAAGTATTAATAGTAAACACCACATTTTAGCACACTTTCAGTTTGCAAAGCTAACAATAATTTGTCAAAATAAAATAACTAAGTGAGTTTTAATAATTCAGTAAAAATAAGTTTAATTTATTGTATTTAGAATTCATTTTCGTCTATATATTACTATTAATTTTTTAATTTAAATATTTTGGGCATTTTTGCAAAATAATAATTACTTTATTTTTCTAATTTAAGACATCAATTAAGTTGATTATGAATTTTTGTAAATTAAATAACAGAATTGTGCACATCTTTTTTATATGAGATATTAAAGATTCTTAAATATAAATTTGTAATAATTTGTACTTTAAACTATTAAAAGCAAATTTAACATAAATTAAATCATTTTTTTTAAAATGTATGATAATTTATTTTATTAGACGAATAATTGTAGATACTGTATTTTAATGTAGGATTGCACAGTAATATTTTTATAAATGAAACAGAAAGTTTTAATGATAGCATTTTTACTTTTTTATTAGCAATAAAGTTTATAGATATATCTATCTATAATTTAGTAAATTAAAATGAGAACTTCTTATAAAAACAAGTCAGAATTTTTTTTAATAAAATGAGTAATAAAATTATAACTTACTTACTGTATTAATTTATATACACGACTGATTCAATCAATTCAATTTGTTGAAAACGATGATTCTAGACCAAAGGTTAGAATAAGAAAAAATGACAGAATTATAAGATAAGATTATCAAGAAAACAGAAAATTATCTTTCTTTAATTATTATCATTTAAATTTAAAAAAGGATAAAACACTACCACTATTATAAATATATATATATATAATTTATCAGAAATGTGAGTTTGATGTTAATTTCTAGTTAGCATATGATAAATAAATATATCAAAAGTGCAAAAATATGACTATAAAATATAAATTCATATTTTAATGACAGACAAAATAGCTAAGCCATAGCATTAAATGACTAAAAACAAAAATCTTTTTTTCAATTCTTGAATAAAACTTATGACGCAAAAAGTAAATTATGTAAATCATAGGACAGGATAAAATTTATAAGAACATGTAATTCAAAATAGAGGATAATATCTTTGTGGATATCAAATAACTAAATAAGTAAAAATTACATTTAGGTCAAATACTGTCTATTCATAATTTACACTTTTTTAAAACTACTTTTGATCGTTACCTCAAATTATATTTTTTAAAGTTTTTTTAATCATAATTCATAATTTATTAAACTGTATTTTAATACAAGTTAATCATGTTTTAACCATCTTTTATATATATAAAATTGATATACTATTATTAACACATTTATAAAACATAACTTAAACACTAGATTGCACATGTTTGATTCAGTTTTCTTGTATTTCTGATCATGAATAAAGTTTTATTTGTTAGAGTGGCCCAAAGATTGTGAGTCTAACTTGTTTAGGATTAAATAGCTATATTTTTTAATAAGTTCTGAAGTTAGCTAGCCTAATAATTATTTGCAAAAATAATTTTCATTATTTATAATGGCTGTTAGTAGCTCTGACAAATCAGCCATTGTGGAAGATTCAATGCATTCACTATCAAATGATGGTAAAATATATACATTGTAATCACATTTTATGAATTACTTTCAATTAAGAATAGAAATTATTATCCAGCCCAAGGTTTTGGATAATAGAAAGAAGTCATCATATGCTCATAAAAATATTTTAATTTTAATCCATTTGTAAGTGATATTAATAATGTAAAACAATTTCCACTCTTGAATGTTAACAATGATAGCAGTATTAATTTAAATAATTCTTTTTAAATCTGACCTTTTTGCAAATCATTTGTTAATAATAATCACATGTTAAAGAAGACAAATATATTAATTTATTAAGTGCAAGCAGATGATATAATAATAATGTTAAAGGCTGAAACCTTTGACAGATGCACCTTAAAAATGCATAAATGACAGCCAATCAGATGTAATAATGACTGCATAGGGAACTCTCAATTCAAAACACAAGGCAGAGATTTTATGAGAAAAAGATGGTTCCACCTTCTTCTCTACTTAAATTTATACATAAATAAGCCAAACTCAAAAATTTTGAACTGAGAGCATAAAGCTTTAATCCTCTTCACATTTAATTCACTAAATATTATATATAAATAAACAATGTGAAATCTTTTAATTTATTATGCAGTAATTTTTAAATTTAATAAAATGATCATAACAAATGAATATCTGAACAAATTCAAATGTAGATTCAATTGTAAATTTTCTGAATCTTAACACTTGTAACTATTTTGCAACCAATTGCAATGTTTTATGATAATAATAACCCCAAACTCCATCATTCATCATAACAGAGCATTCTTTTTATAAATGTTAACAATTGCAAATAAATGTGGAACAATCACAGCTGATAGATAAATCCTCAGATATTTAACTCATAAATATTTTACCAACATATGGGTGCAAAACATTACAAACAAACTTGTCTATACACACTCTAACTTATAATTCTCTACTTGATTAAATTTCAAATTAACAACTTGCTGAAAATTGTTCTTTATAAATATGATGAAACAATATTCTTTGTCTATCATTCTATTTTACCTACTATACACCATAGTAGTATCTGTCCCAGTTCAAACTCTTTCAGTTTGTGTATATAAGCTTACAATAGTTTGTTTTAATCTGTAAGAGCATATATTCACGCATATGTGTGTGCATTTGTATCTGTTCACATATATAATAATAATAATATTCATGTTTATATGCATATAATGTATATGCATTTATAATTTTAAAAATTAATAAAGTTAATTTAAGTTATGAACATCATTGTATATGTGAAAGCATACCTATGTATATATGTAAAGGGAATGAATATAATAGATTTACTAAATATGATGGATTATCTAAATTCTTTCTAAATTACTTTAAGTTACTTAATTTACAGAATTATTGGTGTTCGCATATAATTCTTAAATTCAGGGATGTCTGTCTTATATGTATGCTGGAATGTTGGCAGCTTAATTCTCTTTCAAATAAAAAGAATAAAAAATTCTAGATTTTTCAGAATGACTTTTCATTAAATGATAATCTGAGAAACAAAATTTAAAAGATGTTTTAAAAATAATGTTAAAATAAAGACATTAACACAGTCCTGCTTGTCAATAATTAGAGCTGGATCTTTTGTCTTTGCTAAAATTAATGTGCTTCATTAAAATTTAAGAATTGGAAACTAAAAATCGTAAATATCTTAATGGCTTGTGAAATGGCAGTGGGGTGAGAAAGACTTAATAAAAACTCACAAAATTCAGTCAACACGGTTCACTCATAAAAAATTTTGTTACCATAAGAACCATGGGCTAGAGCAATTACTGCCCTTCTTTTCTGAAATTGGTCCTGAATGGAGATTGAGTGCAAAACCTACAGCTTGCCTAGGAGTCATCATAAGCCAGTCTAAAAAAGAACACCACCATCAAGCCTCTCAGCTAAAAGATCTGTAAATTTTTCCCTGCAGAGCTCTATAAAATTAAACTAAACTATTAAATAAATTAATTTCTAAAGCTAGCTAAATGAAGAACGTTCAAATTAATAATTTGTAAACTCTTTTAAAACTAAATTATGTAACTTTGTTTTAATAGTAATGTGTAATTTCTTTTAAAAGTAAATTATGTAACTATTTTAATGATAATCTTTGTAAGATCTTGCCTGCTCAATAAATATTAATAACAGATAATTTTCTTAAGATAATAACTGTAATTAGTTATTATTATTTATCTATCTTTCTAATCTGCAATTATGCCTATTTTATACATTATTAACTTATTTATTTGTGTTATGCTCCCACATAGCTAATTATGTTGCTGATTAGTACACTGTATAAATCTCCAATCTGAAAATCTACACTTATATATATTAAAGCTACTATGTTTTAGCTTATTTTTTAAGTTAGGTTTGCTTATTAAAAAGTCTGTTTAGTTGGATATGAGAGTGATATTTTAAAGCACACTATGAGTTATTAGTTAATTTTAAGTCCCAAATATGATTTACACTTCCTTAGTTTTTTTTATAGATTATATGGATTACTGGGTAAACTAATCCCTTTTAACATGGTTTAAGTATGCTAAATTATGAATAGGCATATAGTAGTTTCACAGAATTAAACTATTGATTTAGTGCTTTAATTTTAATGTTTATATTTTAGAAAGTGTTATGAATGTGTTTTTATAAAGCACATAGTTGCAGTATATCTCTTGCTATTGCATTTTATTAAAATGGGCTTTGGTTTTAAGGGCAATCCCATTACTTTTAGTTTGGACAGTTCACTCTTTTTAGAACTGGAACACAAAGATCCAGATTGATTTATAAGCTGCTCCGATCACCCAAGATAAATGTTCACTTATTTCAGGTAGCAATTCATATGGTCCATGGTAACCAAGTACTTGGTACTGAATCCCATGAGCAAATTAACATTTGGGCTGCATCTCTTTCTTATTTTATGCAGTACTGTAGTCTCAGAAGTTATGCTACAAATTGCCAGTTCACTTTTCATAATAATATTTGTTCAGCATTGATCTGAAACTTTGACCTAGCTTATATTATGCAATCTGCATAAAGAGCACATTGACTGCTCATTACATAAAATATTAAAATGTTACTTATATTAGCTATCATTCTCATATGATTTAACTATTGGAAAATCTTATAGGGATGGCATACCATAATTGAGGCTTGAATAGATTGTAAAATTAACTTGTAATACACTCATTTTAATAATAGTGCATAAAAGATGAAACCTGCTCTCATCGCTATAAGATACCTGTGTGTGTAAGTCCAATGCACTCTTATATTTATATTGTTTATCTTATATTTATAATTAAATATTTCAAAATTCATAAATGTTTAGTGTGTTATTTGCAATTACCAAATCTTATCCAAATCTACTCAATATAGTATTACTTACTGATATATGCATTGTCTCACCAGCCATAGGTGCATGTGTGTATTGAAAAATAATAGTAATTTAGTTAATATTCCCTGAGCTTCTTTCTCCACTCTTTTCTACTGCTGGCACATGAACATAGAAATTCCAAGTGTTGCCTCATATATGTCATTCATAGGATAGTATGTCATGGAGTGTTGGTGGAGGAGCTGAGGTGCAATCAGATCTGAGGTCTCAACTCTCATCTAGATCAGCCTTGGTATGATTTGTCAGAACTCTGGATTTTGTTGCATGTATGAATAAATGTGACCGTTACAATGTCCATCCATTAACACAAACGTATTGCCTTTATCTTTTTTTATACAAATGATCTTGCAAGATAAAAATTATTTCTATAAAGATAACAGCAATATGTTTGTGTTAATGGATGGATATATATATAAAAAGAAAATTTCTGAACATGTTTTTAAATTCAAAATGAAAAAAGGGGGAGAATTATAAGTTTAGAGTGTGTAAAGACAAGTTTGTTGCAATGTTTAACATTCATATGTTGGTAAAATATTCAGGAGAGAAAAATTTCTGAGGAATTATCTGTCAGCTGCAATTGTCCCACATATATTTGTAAATGTGAAAGTTTATAAAGAGAATGCTCTGTTAGGATTAAAGAAGAATTTTGGGGCTTGTTATTTTCAGAATGCATAACAAATGATTGCAAAGTGGATACAAGAGTTGATAGGATTTAGCAAACTTACAATTAAATTATCCATTTGAATTTGTTTAGACATTGAAGTCTGCCAAAGTTGTTAGCAATTTTTCAATGACTTCATTAGATATGAGTTATACAAATCAGTGGACCATGATAAATTGATAAATATAATTAGAAAACTTTTGGTAGATTATAATGTAAAAGTTTGTAAAACCAGATTTATTATAGAAAGGTTGGATTGCATTAATGGTGATATTATTTTAAGATATGGGAAGAATTATTATCAAATAAATGATTGGCTGATGGGGTTGGCAGTGATATATTGTGTAGTTTGTATGTTTTGAAAATGGAAAATATCTAATAAAGCCATTTATATAGAGTAATTGTGATTTAATGTATAGAAGATATGTTGATGATGTTTATGTGTATGGATCAAGAAATATGATAGAGAATTAGTTCAATAAGTTAAATGTGATTTTTGTTTTGTCATTGACTATGGATATTGAGTATGATGGAGTTTAAAATACTCAGATGTGAATATATATAGATCCTGTAATATTTTTGGTATAAAATAATTGTTATTCCATTAAATGTAAGTGGTTTTATACATCCATCATCACATATTTCTATAAATTATAGAATGATGGTAATAAAATGTTTTCTTTATCACAATTTGTATCTGTAAATTTGAAGCAGATAGAAAAAGATATATTGAGATATATTGATGCCTTAATAATCATGAAATACAAAAACCCTATATTATACAAGCAATTGAAGTTGTTTTATAATAATGTGAAGTTTGAAGATAATGTTTGAAAAAATTAAAACAGACAATAAGTGGAATGCTTGGATTATGTGCCATCTACAAGCATGAAATTAAAAAGTATAATTGGTAAAGATTATAACATAAAATTCCAATCACCTTTGTGTTTAAACAGACTAGTAATTAATTCAAAAGATAGTGTGGAAGAAATGAATAAGTATAAAGTAGTTTATTCAATTGCCTGCAGAGAAAGTAATTATAATGCTATTTACTGCAGTGAAATGAAAGCTAATGTATCAATGCAATTACAACAGCATGTTTATTAATATAAAAAAATATAAAATTGATTCACAAGTTAATTCTGTTTTTTCAAATTATGTAAGTATTTGTGGGCATGAGGTTTATCTTCAAACTATCAGTACTATTCGTAATGAATCGAATGATAGAAAGAGGAAGTTGAAAGAGGCTTGATTTATTGCTAAGTCTAATAACATTATCAATCTGCATAACAATAGTATTACATTGAGCATGCACTGGAATATTAACTCTTCAGTTGCAATAAATAACCAGATGTCCTGTACATGATACCAAAGTGCTTGGCAAAATAATAGTGTTTAATATTTTTTGAATTTTTTTCTACTTTGTCACATTTTATATGTGTACAGTAATTTACATCATTTTACAGAGTTAAGTATTAATTTTTAAAAGAAAATTTATGCTAAAATAAAACAAAATGACAAGACAAAATATAATTTATAAAATATGTGTTCACATATTTTGATCCACAGACACATTTGTACTTGCTTTAAATTTTTTTAACTTTGTCTGACAGGTGTTTTTATATTAAAATATTTCAAACATTGTGAAAGTATTCAAATTTAATCACTGTCACAATATATAAATATACATATATAATAAATAAAGCAAGTCACATATTGCATGACATTGCATTTATAAGCTTGTATTTACAAATATGTAATATAGGGAGTATACCAATATGTTAAACAAGCTCTTAATTGATAAGTGTGATAAGAGAAAAATATTTAAAACATCTATCTAGAATATTCCTATCCCCAGACCAATTGGTTTAAAGCTTTTGGCTCACATCAGTGAGGAGCTAGAACATTCAGACACTAGATCCAAAATATCAATTCAAAACCCTGTACTTATTTAATACATAACATTTAAGTAGAAAATCTGAAATTTTCAGAGATGAAAATGTTTTTAACTCCAGCTATCTAACTTAAATAGCTATATGGAACTGAACCAAATTCAGATCTACCATATTTAGCCTTAGCACTGCCAAAGCCTCAAAGGCAAAAGCAAGTCATATATTGCATAACATTGGTTTTATGAGATTGTGTTTACAAATATGTTATATAGGGAGTGTACCAATAACTCAAACAAGCTTTTAATTGTAAGGGCAGTAAGAGAAAAATATTTAAAATTTTTATCTACAATATTCCTATCCCAAGCCAATTGGTTTCGAGCTTTTGGCTCACTCCAGTAAAGAACTAGAATATTCAGATACTAAATCCAAAATATGAACTCAAAATCCAGCACATTTAACAACATAAGATTTAAATAGAAAATATGAAATTTTCAGACATGAAAATATCTTTACTTCCAGCTATCTCACATAAACAGCTAAAATAGTTAAAGATATTTTCATGTCCAAAAATTTCATATTTTCTACTTAAATGTTATCTATTAAGGAAGTGCTTGGTTTTAAGTTAACATTTTGGATCTAGTGTCTGAATGTTTTAGATTCTCATTTAGGTGAGCTAAAAGTTCAAAACCAATTGTTCTGGAATAGGAATATTCTAGATAGAGATTTTAAATAACTTTCTATTAACCACTCTTATTTATTAAGAACTTGTTTGAAATATTGGTCTGTTTCCTATATTACATATTTGTAAATACAAACTTATAAATGCAAAATCATGCAATATATGACTTGCTTTATTGATTATTATCATTTTGCTTATAAAGCTTTGGAAATGCTAATGCTATTTATATATGGTAGATCTGAATTTGGTTCAGACCCATATAGCTATTTTAGTTAGATAACTGGAGTCAAAAACCTTTTCATGTCTAAAAATTTCAGATTTTCTACTTAAATATTATCAAAACTACCCCAAATCTAAAATTAAACCAGACCAGAATAAAAATAATATTAAAACACAACCTAAGGTTTCACTGCTACAAGCAGACTTCTCAAGTGTAAAGCTTTACACTTGAGAAGTCTGCTTGTAGCAGTGAAACCTTAGGTTGTGTTTTAATATTATTTTTATTCTGGTCTGGTTTAATTTTAGATTTGGGGTAGTTTTGATTTTATATTGACTAGTTTAGCTTTATGCTTGTAATATTTAAATATTATGTATTTAAGTGCTGGCTTTTGAGTTGATATTTTGGATCTAGTGTCTAAGTAGTTTAGCTCCTCATAAGGTGAGTCCAAAGCTTGAAACCAATTAATTAGTCTGGGAATAGGAGTATTCTAGATATACATTTTAAATATCTTTCTCTTACCATACTTATCAATTAAGAGCTTGTTTGAGCTAATGGTATGCTCTCTCTATTATATATATATTGTAACAAGCACAGACGTTCGTTACATTGTTTTTTTTTTTTTATTAAACATGAAAGTAAATTAAAAAGTTCGCATTTAAAAATTGTCTTTAAGAATTAAAAATTGAAATTAAATATCATCTTAAACTCTTATATATTAAATCGCACAGATAATGAAAAATTATTAAAATAAAATTTTATTAAAGAAAAAGTATTTTAAAACTAAATTTTAAAAAGATTTGGAAATTGATTATTACGATGTGACTATATGTAGTAGTACGGAGTTGGAGGAATTGACAGACGCACTGTCAATTCTTTCAGCTGTTAAAGAAAAGAGAAATGAACTATCGTTTCCTACATTGAGAACTAGTTAAAGCAAAAATCTCCGGATGGATAAATAAATCGACCTTCAGAATATTAACCTCTTTAGGACGGTGTGGGAATTTACGTTCATGGCAAGCAATGGATAAAGTTGGACGTTTTAAAAACCGTAAGAACTTTACAATTAATGAACAATATTATCCTATCTGACCAACTTAATTTATTAATAATGTTATTTGATGTATTTTTTATTTATTTATTTAAAATCATTTCCATTTATTTAATTTTGTTCTTTAAGTTTTATTATGATTTCTGTTTTCCGTTAAGTTAAATTATATAAATGTTAAACTTAAGTCGGGCGTGAATGGCTGTATAGATTTGTAAAGTTATATTAGGGGAGGGTAATCTTAGGTTATTTGTTTCGTGGTTAAATTGGGTCAATGGATTGGATATATTGGTGTGATTAGTAGATGTAATATTGATTCGCTACGGGCAGAATCGCTTCATACGCCGCACACTTCCATTTGCCTATGGAAGGAATTATAAGTCGGATACCGCAGTTCCTTTCAATGGAGTTTTTTGTTTTATTGCTCTTCTTTGCAGATAGATGTAATACTCCTATCTCATAAGAGGCAATTTCTTCCCTTAACCTTTTGTGCTGCCGTATTTTATTACATTGAATACATTGATATATCAGATGAATTGATGCCAGTTTGACTGCGAATTTTAGCTTAAGGTTAAATAGGGATAGAATATTTTATTTTCAAATGCAAATCTATGTGGTCTATTCATACTTGATCCTAAATAAAATGCATTAAATTTAAGTTGTTTATAGACGCTTGCATGGATTAGTTATCGGTTAAGTATGTTTTGGGTTTTCATATTTGATCAAAATATATAGACATTCGATAAATAATGATACCTTACGGTGAGTATCTAAAATGTATTTATTCGGATGTTTTTTTAAGTTATTGGTGACAATGCAAGTATCTTATGGTGAATACTATTGGGTTACATATAAAGTTCCCTCCGCAATTGTCAGTAATCAATAATTTTGTATTTTGATCGTTTATGTTTACTTTGAAATGTTTTTGACCGTGAAATCTATGTAACCGATCTATATTCAACATTATAAACAAGCTTTCATAAATTTATCTGTGCGAACTTAATTAAAATGTAAAATTAGAATATAATAGTAATAAAATGTAAATTAAAATCTAAGGTAAAGTTAAAAATAATATTAAATTTTAAAATGTAAACTAATACTAAAATAATTTTAAATCTTATATATATGTGCATAAATAAATGTTTGTATGTTAATTACTGGCAGTGGCTTATTTTATTTATTTTTTAATGTTGAAATATAATTAGATAATAGATTATCTTATTAAATCTCTGCCATTCCACTGAGCTAGGGACATGGGCTAACGACCGGAAACAAAATATTTAAAAAAAATTTTTTTTTTTTTTTTGACTGACGTATCTGCCTACTTTATAAATTTTTCTAGGTTCAAATGCCTAGATGGCGCCCCGTAGTGCAGATTACGTTAAGTCGCTTTCTCCGGATCGTTATCTCTCGCATATGTATATTGAATTACGGTTATTACGGGCATAAATGTTAAAGCTTTTACTTAAATCTTTTGAGTCAATTTTTCTATGTCAAATTCTTGTATTTTCAACAAAGGTTGCAATGAGATTTTTTTGTTGTTGTTGTTGCTATTCGTTTTCCTCTTTGTTACTCCTGAAATTCGTCATATACAAATATACATGCGTATATATGCGTACATACACTTATAATATTCGGTGAATACGATATCTCATGTTGAATATCTAAAAAAAATGTATGTAACCGTATATCTTTTTTTTAAGTTATTTTTTTTTTGTTACTGCTACACCTCAAGATGCGTGTAAGAAGAGATTGATCTATTGTAGATTCCCTGTAAGCAAGTATTCTAATAACTTTATATTTAAAATAATAGTAAGTGTATAATTATGCTGCACGTATATACATGTATAGAAATTTATCTATAGCAAAAGAGAAATAGATACAGTACCTTATGGTGAGTACGATATAGTATCTGAGCCAATGCAACCCATTGACTTGTTGAAAATATGAAATTAGTGAAATATTTCATAGTGCAAATATATGTATAGTTTTTATTATTATATTTGCTATCAATAAAAAGGTTTTAATGTCATCAGTAAAAGTATATGCCTGTATAACCGAAGATCTCTAATCTGAAATATATATATCAAATCACACAAAGTAAAATTTATTTCTACTTGGGTAAAAGGAGCTCAGACCACTTCTATTACTTATAAACATTGTAAATAGCTATAGGGATTTATTATTTTTCTTATTTAAAATTGTATTTATCTATTTCAACGCTTCGAATATATATGGTTTGGGAAAATTAATTATTTAGTATTTTTGTTATTATATCATCATTAGTATGAGACGGTGGTGGGTATTTGGGATTAAATAAATATTTAATCATAATATTAAACATTTTTCGTTTTCGTATTATTATTTATATTGATAAAAATGTATTCTTTCCTTATCAACCATGTACCTGTAATAATCATTTAACTTACCCATTTGAAGACCCTAGATGTAGAGTGACTGAGCTAGCCACAAAGGGATATCGCTCTACCAGGGTGTTATATCTTATTCTTATGCTCCGCTGAACATATGGTATTGCACACCCTTCTAGGAGAGTGAAAAATTCATTTTTTAGATTCTTTTCTAGAAGTTGCGCGCAAAGGTCTATTTTGTAAATAGATTTTTCAAAGGTGTGTACTTGCCATTGTTCTAAATATTTGGGCATCCAAATAAGATATCAACTAAAGGGTGTTTTTAACTGGAAGAGTCCTGTCAATCCACACTTTCTATCAATTTAGCTAGAAGTACCAATACACATGAGTACAGACAATCGGCTAAATTGATATCCATTTCTTTACCTGTTGAATCTTGGTCACTTCATGCTCAGTGCAAGATTAGGAAAAGAATTCCGCAGGGAGTATGGTCCGGTACAGTAAAACTGGCGCACAACGTGTTTTAAATGTAAAAATGGTATGATTAAGGAAAGAACAAGTTAAAATTATATAAATGTATAAATTATGGTAAAAATAATTTACGTGCCGTGTGTATATATAAACTTTATGTAGGTGAGTTAAAAACTAAATTAAAAGTTTGACAACATATATAAGAGAAATTATATAAAATTCGATCTTTTTTTAAAAACTATATAGTGTAATTAATAGGCCGTACAAATGAACACGCTTAGTTTGCTATATATATTTTTTGAAGATATTCTTAGTTAATTAAAAATATTTTACTCAGAAATTTGCAGTTCCAAAATGATAGTTTATTCTTTGTAGCGACGGATATTTAATATATATTTATGATTCAAATTGTTAGCAATAAATCAAATGCTCACACTCTATTCTATAAATATACCGGATAAATAAAATAGACTTCGAAGCTATTTTAAATAAGTATACATGTAATATATTGACGTTGATATTTTGTTATATAGAGTATTGATTCTTTCATCTTAATAATTGCTTAACAATTTTCACTTTAAACCGGGTTGCTAACATTTTATTAGATAAGTAAGGTTGCCATTTAATCTGAGTAAAAACTGACGTCAACTTGTGAAATTAAAATAGAAATAGAAACTATTAAATGAATGAGTTGGGGAAAAATAATGTCACACTTTGCATATATACGCATATATAAATATGGACGGAGGATTTCTATAAATGGTTATTACAAATAAAAGTAATAATTTATTATAGCGTAATATTTTAAAATAACTTACAATTGAGTTTATTGTTTTTGTTTTAAAAAGAGAGTGAAATATAATGAAAGTATAGTTATTAAACAGACATAAGAACGTTAAAACTTAATATTAGGTAAACATGATAAATAATCAGATCAAATAATTTAGGAGTCTTTATGGTTAGATGTTGTAGGTTACTTGTGAACGTTTGTCTCTCAAGCATTGTGTGTATAGGTTGATTCGTATCGGCATTTCGTGAGCTGGGGATTTGGAGATGGGGGAAACGCAGGGGTTGGCTGGAGATGTCTGTGTGATCTGGAGTCTCTGTGGCCTCTGGTGAACGAACACTTTTCGCCATGCAAAAATGCGAGCAATTCTTTTAGCAGAGAAAATATTCTCTGGGACTCATTTGGAGTAATGCAAATGTACTCGTAAGTCTCGTATAAAAGGAGCAGAGGAGCATTAAATTCAACTCTTCTTATATATATAAATTCATTGCCCTTCGTGTGTGGTTGCAAAATATCCTGTCAGCCTCAAAAAAGTGAGCATGGATGCACCCGCGAAGTTTGGTACATTATTCTGATAGTATTTTTCATGGTTCGTTCAACTTTGCTTGGCTGTCACAGAGTTCTAGAAAGGATAGGTATCTCCATGTTAGCAGTCTGTTTGTTTTCTTTTATCTCTGACTCTGGGGATTGGGATGCTGGTGCAGTTTTGGCTGAGTATAGCGATGCTATGGGGGATGAGGTGTCACATTATCACCATTCGACATCGTGGTTTTTAGATTGTCAAAAGAAATACAAAAATCAGTAAAAATATAGTTAGAAAAATAGTTAGTAGTCTGCATAATAAAATCTTAAGACTTTAAATGGTCATACCCATTTAAAAGTCTCATTGGAGAGGGAGGTATTGTGCCAGGTATTATCAAATGGCCTTGCACAAAGTATGTATTGTACCGGTATAAATCCACCATGCTTACTCATACACAGCACCCGAGTTCAAACCCAGTCCACGTTTAAGAATAAATTCCAAAACGCCAACGAAATTCAAACCCAAACCCCGGTATGACTAACCGATGATGACTTTATAACAGCACAGGGTTATCCCTTTACTAGCTCAACTCAGAACACAGACTAAATTACTTACAGTTTTATATAGAGGTCTATTATACTCTGGGTATCGGTACGGTCATTAATGTAATGTATATATTTAAGTTGCCAATACAGACAGTAGGTGACTAAATAGACTTCGAGAGTAATGAAGTGGAAGACACAAAATTAGAGTAAATAAACTGTTTAATAACAAATAGAAAGCAGAAAAATATAGTATTCAAAAGTACGGTAAGATTTCCATAAATATTCTATTATAATTAGCTACTAGTCTTTAGTAATTATTTTACCTGGTAAACAAACTCATACCAATATTTGTGTAGTGAAATGATTGACAGGTGGCTAAGGGAATCAGATCATTTGAGCATTGAAAATATTTATCTACGATTTTTATTAAGTTATATTATTCGAATAGATTCGAACCGTTGCATGTACGAATAGTTGGAGGGTGGTTTCGTATAACTATGATATCTAAGATTGATGTACTAGTGGTTGCCTAGATTGAAGAGCCCTACAGTAATCACTTGCGGTGCATCAAAGGAATACCGGGCGGCTTGTACTTTGACAAGGCTTAATGCTCCAAGTAGCTCCGGGACACTACAACCAGCCGGGATCATTTCGAAACCTGGTGATCCAAGAGATAACCTGGGAAAGAATTGCTTTCTTCCCCATATGGTAGTATGGCAAGACGCTAACTTCGGCGAAGGGAAGGCATTGCCACAGTCATCGAGGACGAGTGCTTGAAGTGGATTTGAAAAGGAATTATACCAAACCTGAGTAATCAATTCGTCTATTTCTACGCCACAGGCTGATATAACTATTCCAATAAAACATGGCGGAATCAAACTGACCGCGAAAGCAATAATTAATGATGTTTACTCTGAAACCCCTAACTCCCCCCAGATCGTTCAGGCGGTAGCGATTATAACAAATTATACACTGAGAACTATTTCTCATTTCATGTAGGAAACTAAGATAATAAATTTAAAACCCTTTACATATTTAAGATTGAAGTATCGGTTACAATAGTATGACAAAACAAAAAAAACAAAAAAAATATAATAAAGTGATTTAATATCTGCCAACTCAATATACGAAATAATCTTTAATTTAACAATGAACTTCCTTTTAAAATAACTATAATCAATATTATAAACTTTAAACAGAGTTGGGAAATATTTCTATTGGCATCGTTTGTTTATAGCATAAGTAATAAAAGAAAAAAATTAGAAATGTCTTCATTTGAATTACTATTAGTAGATACAATATTTATAAACTATTTTCTAAAGACTAGAGCAGAGGAAAAGGAGAAAAGAAAATTTACTGACAGGTTTGAAACAGTAGCGTTATAAACAAAACAACAAAAAAAACTTACATGTGATTCATTTGATTGACAGATTAACTTATAACATTAAGCTTGGGAGAAAGTTAAAAGTTCATGTAACACAGTTACCCTTCCTTTTTCATCCGGCTTGGCTTCTCACGATGGTATTTCTGACGAATGTAGGCGCGCATTTGAAATCTACTTGGAAGGCATAGTCAATTTGGAGATTGGAAGCTGGAAATTGTGAAGCACATAAAACATGATCAGTCAGCGGCACAAAGATTCAACTTGGCGGGACAGAGATCAGCTCCTGGCACTTAGCCCATCGACATTACGGTTTACTGGTGGACTTCTTAACAAAAGTTGGAGAGATTTCTCTAGCAACTGCTTTGCTGTTTTTTTGATACGATCTACTCCCAGCCACGTCAAAAGTTAGAATGCTAGTTTTTTCTACGATGGCCACGGTTGACCTTTCTGTCTGGTTTTTGTTTTAGGCTCCGCCTACTTTTCGCTAGCCTTCAGCAATCCAGCTTGACCATACAATATCAATTATCCATTTCCATTGTTCCGTTTTCAGCTATCTTTAACTTTAATACGCAATTTTAAATTGACAAAGTAATTACAAATATAAATTCCTTATCTAATTTCGAATATAACTCAATTACTCTATACATTTGTACAATACAGATTTTAATTAAAAACACTGATCAAAGGAATGTGACTTTTGATCAGTATTTTTAAACGACTTTGTATAATTCTAAAAGGCTAAAATTTAAGCAAATACACCCGCAATGAAACTTTTAAATTAAGTTGATATAAATTCACAAACCATGCACACACGAATATTATTTCATGATTTGTGACATTTATGCACGGAATCTCTACATATTTATTTACAAAACATAATATATATATAGCTCAATTTTTGTGACTTGAAATGGAAAAAATTCCACCGCGGGCGAATAGTAGTTCAAATTACCGTACTTAAACACATGAAACTAAGATCGGTTCTTCGATCTGTCTGTTTCAGTATTAAGCACAACAAATATATAAATGTGCTATATTAATAATGGAAATTCTGTCTGAGCATTAAAATACCCACACACACCAATTTAAATAATATGAAATTGACATAGAAAATATTGTAGAGTAAACTCATGTATTTTTTTGTTTTATATTTCCGTTTTGTATATGTTTTATGATATGTTATTTTATGTATTTGGCTTTTCTCTGAAAAATTCAAATAGAGAAAAGCAATTGTTCCAATGTAATTGTACATATTTTTTTTTTACTTTTCTAAAAACTAATTTTATACTGTAAACTAAGAATGTTAATTGCTTTTGCAAAATGTTTGATAATGCTATAATTAAACTGTTATCTTTTTAAAAATTCTTTTGAATTGATTTTGTAAGCAAGCGGTAGGAGTAATCAATATGGAAACGAGTCATTGTATCAAACTTAAAATGTAGAATTTAATTGGAAAAATTGTAAGGAATGTTATAATCTAAATGATAAGATAAATTGAAAGGATTGGCTGATTCATACTTCTCAGAGGGCTAGTGGGATTGATATAGTTTAGTCAGTGCTGTGAGATTCATTCTTTCGTAGGCATTCAAGTCGTTCATTACTTTGGCTCCAGAATTCTCCAAGCACCCAGCTACTTAGAAATTAATTTATGAACAAGACTACTGCTGACACTTTCTAAGAAATCCATTATACAGTTCTTTTAAGAACTAATGATTTCTTAAAGATTTAATGAACCAGTCAAATTAGCAAATGAACATTTGATAAAAATTATTATCATATACACACAGAGGAAAATATGAAGCAATCTACCAGAGAGTCCAGTAAAATGACCATGGGGTAGAAAACCAGCCAGTGCACCACCCTTTCTCTATCCCAAGCCGCCAAGATGTGACCACGCCAGTTCCAGCCGCCCTGCCTATGCCTAAATGGATGAAATCCTCACCACACAGCCAGTTGACTTGAAGCCCACTCAGAGCCCAGAGGAGAAGAATGAAGACGCCGACATAAGTTTATTTTAAGATGTTTTATTAATATTGAAATAATTAACTTTGATATTTCCTATTAAATATATTAATATTATTTTTATTATTATTATTATTATTATTATTAATCTTTAAAAAAAAAGAGAGAGTGTTATCTCTCGCATATGTATATTGAATTACGGTTATTACAGGCATAAATGTTAAAGCTTTTACTTAAATCTTTTGAGTCAATTTTTCTATGTCAAATTCTTGTATTTTCAACAAAGGTTGCAATGAGATTTTTTTGTTGTTGTTGTTGCTATTCGTTTTCTTCTTTGTTACTCCTGAAATTCGTCATATACAAATATACATGTGTATATATGCGTACATACACTTATAATATTCGGTGAATACGATATCTCATGTTGAATATCTAAAAAAAATGTATTTAACCGTATATCTTTTTTTTAAGTTATTTTTTTTTTGTCACTGCTACACCTCAAGATGCGTGTAAGAAGGGATTGATCTATTGTAGATTCCCTGTAAGCAAGTACTCTAATAACTTCATATTTAAAATAATAGTAAGTGTATAATTATGCTGCACGTATATACATGTATAGAAATTTATCTATAGCAAAAGAGAAATAGATACAGTACCTTATGGTGAGTACGATATAGTATCTGAGCCAATGCAACCCATTGACTTGTTGAAAATATGAAATTAGTGAAATATTTCATAGTGCAAATATATGTATAGTTTTTATTATTATATTTGCTATCAATAAAAAGGTTTTAATGTCATCAGTAAAAGTATATGCTTGTATAACCGAAGATCTCTAATCTGAAATATATATATCAAATCACACAAAGTAAAATTTATTTCTACTTGGGTAAAAGGAGCTCAGACCACTTCCATTACTTATAAACATTGTAAATAGCTATAGGGATTTATTATTTTTCTTATTTAAAATTGTATTTATCTATTTCAACACTTCGAATATATATGGTTTGGGAAAATTAATTATTTAGTATTTTTGTTATTATATCATCATTAGTATGACACGGTGGTGGGTATTTGGGATTAAATAAATATTTAATCATAATATTAAACATTTTTCGTTTTCGTATTATTATATATATTGATAAAAATGTATTCTTTCCTTATCAACCATGTATCTGTAATAATCATTTAACTTACCCATTTGAAGACCCTAGATGTAGAGTGACTGAGCTAGCCACTAAGGGATATCACTCTACTGGGGTGTTATATCTTATTCTTATGCTCCGCTGAACATATGGTATTGTACACCCTTCTAGGAGAGTTAAAAAATTTATTTTTTAGATTCTTTTCTAGAAGTGGCACGCAAAGGTCTATTTTGTAAATAGATTTTTCAAAGGTGTGTACTTGCCATTGTTCTAAATATTCGGGCATCCAAATAAGATATCAACTAAAGGGTGTTTTTAACAGGAAGAGTCCTGTCAATCCACACTTTCTATCAATTTAGCTAGAAGTACCAATACACATGAGTACAGACAATCGGCTAAATTGATATCCATTTCTTTACCTGTTGAATCTTGGTCACTTCATGCTCAGTGCAAGATTAGGAAGAGCACACGTATATATATATATATATATATATATATTTTATATATATATATATATATATATATATATATATATACAATCCTTAAATCTGCAGAAGTACTTTCAGTTACTTTCTAATCTGCCTCAACTGCCATTAAATTCAAAAACAAAAGTGGAAGCAAACATCATCAATTCAAATTCCACGAATCTCGTATTTTAATGTTAGAAGCTTGTCGATTTATTAAATGTGTTTTATTCCTGTTTATAAAAAACATGTAAATATGAATTTAAATTTAATTTTGAAAATGTGAAAATTCTTCATGAAGAGAGAAACCATAGTAAAAGAAAAATTAAAGAGGCAATTTTTATAAACAGGAATAAAATGCATTTAATAAATTGACAAGCTGCTAACATTAAAATACGAGATTTGTGGAATTTGAATTGATGACATTTGCTTCCACTTTTGTTTTTGAATTTAATGGAAGTTGAGGCAGGTTAGAAAGTAACTGAAAGTACTTCTGCAGATTTAAGGATTGTTTGTAATTGTTTGTAAACCATTAAAAATATTATTTCAATTATAATTACAATATTGTTTTTCATTAACGGATATTATATATATATATATATATATATATTGTAATGGATGGAACTGTTCAAGCTCACCAGATATAACAAATTGAATTGATTGGTATCTAAGATACAATGCAAATGTAATGGTCTAGAAATTATGATTCAATGTGCCATTATTGGCCACACCAGATGTAATGGTCTGCTGAGTTCTACCAAAATGGGAAAGGGACAAAATCGCATCTAACTGCAGTCAACTTTGAATCTTTGGGTAGGATGCTAATAAAAATGTGATGAAATGCCTAACCAATGATTGCATCTACCCATAATTGACTAGCTCTGTACCTATTTAATAATATGATACAATTTAGGTTATTTCATCCACCTCTCACCATTTCCATTATGCCCTAATTTTCAAACCAAGGGAGAATATTGGCTTTGACTCTCATAGCAGGTGTGATCAGATAAACAAAGTAACTCCTGCACCTCTATATTGGTTACAACTAGCATTTTAAATACTTTATTTATTATAAAACTATTTTATAAAAATATAATAGGTGTATGTGTGCATATTATAATTATTAGTTGACCGTTGAATTCCATGATAACTCAATAAACCAAAGACCGGAATAATGTAAACTATTTAACATTTATTAACAGAGATAAATTTAAAAATAAAATGTTAAACAATAATAAAAGAAAATATATATATATATGTGTGTCAAATATAAATCTTTACCATTCTATCAGTTTATAATTTTATAGTTCTATACTCTATACCCTATGGTAGAAATCCATTATGACATCCATTATTTACAAAATCATGAAATATACAAAAATATATAAATAAATAATGATTTTAAAAAATTATCGCGCGATTCTAACTTACTAAATTAAATATCTATTGTCTCATTTAATAATAATATTGTGATTTATTCCTGTTGGAAAAGATCTATTTTATTTATGTTCCCCCAATCTAAGTTTAAATATATGTAAATATATATGATAGATAAACGAATTTATACTACTTAGTCAGTCATTCACACTGAAATAACATATAGCAATTATTAATCAACAATATATAACAAGAATTCTCTAATCTACCAAGTGTTGAAATTTAATCTGTGTAAAAATAGATGAAAATCTTACCTCAATATATATATATAGATAAATGACCTGACGTTAAACAAATAGAAATTCAATCAGCTAACCTACATTTTATTTACAAGTATAAAAAAATAAGTAAATTAACAATCCCCCCTTTTCTTCTTTACTAACTCTAAAAATAAAATCTTTCACGGCATAAATTGTGAAGTTCATCATCTGAATATGAAAATAGCACAACAGATAAAAGAAAAATCAAAGAAAATTTACAGTATAAATCACTAAATAAAAATTAATGGTTGAAATAAAGTTCATTAAATCATTCGGGAAATAGTTCGTGATGTTTAGGTGTGGAAATTTCCAATAAACAATTTAGTTCACCATATCACTTTCTTTGGATAATGATGTGATGTGATGTATTTTGGCTTCTCCTTAAACGAAGTCAAGAATATCTCAGCAATTAAGCTCAGATAAACCTGTTAGCCATTTTATTCTCCATTACCCACTCTCAAGTCTTCCCATATTCTGCCCCATCCCATTTCCACAACATAATCTTTGTCAACTCTATGGCCTTTATATCAAAACCCCCCTTATCTCTTCGCAAACCCAACATAAAAACTAATAACTCACTTTCTGTATAGTTACTTTGTTCATGTCTATTATCCCATAACTTCATTACCTATACCCTTTCTGCTTTCAAGCACTTACATTCAATCAACAGGTGCCTAATATTTTCTATACCTTCCTTACACAATTTGCACACTAAATTATCCATGGTTTTCCATTTACATGTATATTCTTTTGTTGCTAAAGATCCCATTCGAGCCTTAAATAATAAACTACTTTCCTTACTATTATCATAAATTAACTCGAGAGATGCAGTCCGACTTTTCTCACTTCTTTTGGAATATGTTAGAAAGCATAGAAAATCTTCACAGATTGTCATTCAGCTTGACTTTTTTTCTACCTTTGATTCTGTAATTCCTTTGGTTTTATTACACACACCTTCAAGAATATGGAGTTCCGAGTGTTTATAACAGAATCATTGGGAACCTTATTCACAATAGATCAGTTTTCACATCACTTGATGGAATAATCTCTGCTGGCTTTAGGCCTCATCTGTCAATTCTTCAGGGTTCTCCACTAAGCACACTTTGTTTTATAGCATACATCAACCCTCTTCTGCATGAGATTGAAAGGAAAGTGCATGAAATTTACTTGCCAATACTTAAAAAAGAGGTACATCACATTTTCTATGTGGATGATGTAAGCATCTTTTTGCCAAATAAAAAGTTCCTTCCAATCATCCACCAAATTATTAAAAAATACGAATCCAAATTGAATCTTTGTGTAAATTACTCCAAGTCTTCTGTTTGGAAAATGCTCACTGGAAAGCCCATGCAATCTCAATTTACTTCAGAACCCCAAAAATTTTTAGGCTTTCCATTGTACAAATCTTACACGCAAATGAGAAAAAATATTCAACAAAACATTCTTGACAAAACCATGAATACAGTAAATTCACTGACTCAAATTTCGATCTCCCTACCTGGCAAAACTTCACTACTAAATATGCTGATATTGCCAAGAATAAACTACTTCCTGTCTATAATCAAACCAACCAAAGTCTTTGCAATAAGATCAATTCCATCTGCTCCAGACATTTTTGGAAGGGCAAAGTGGGTGCTATTAGTATAGCCAAAATGCATATGCCTAAAGAATTAAATGGGATGGGACTACATTCAGTCTCCACATGCTATGCCCACAAAGTATTGTGTCATACGAGCAATGTACAGGGAACAAAGAAATTCAAATTTTCCTCTTCCAATAGAACCAACAGATACCCCCCTCCCATTGAAAGTAAGTGGATTTGGGGAATTTTAAACTTTGCAAAAGGACTTATAAATGTAACATAGTCTTCCTTCCAATGCAAAAAGACATATTGGGAAATTTATGGCCTGATTAATAAGGTTTAAGCTTTACGTCACAGTGAAATTGGCCTAAATAACAAACTATTAATCAAAAAACTAAAAAGTTGGTACATTGAATCAAAATTTATCGACTTTATCATAAAGCTGAACCTACTAGCATTACCCATTAACCACTTTCTAGTGTGGAAAAAAGGTTTTAATAAAATTGATTCTCAATGTCAACTTTGTAAAATGACTGATGAAACTATTCAACATCTCCTTTACACGTGTCCCTACTTTAATAACATTAAAGCATTGATATCAACTAAAGTAACAGTTGATATTAGAATGCTATTATCTATTAAGACAGCCGTCAACAGTAGTGATATTTCCATAATCAGATTGGCCATCTTCCTTACCTATGCGGTCTGGATTATCAGATGCCAATTTGTCTTTGAACAAAACACCCTCAGTGCCCAGAATGCCTACATTGGAGTAATAAAAAAAATTAAAGACAGAGACAAAATGCTTACACCTTCAAATTTATTTTGGAACACGTGGAATAAGGTTTTGTTTTTATAAACAATTCTTCAAAGCATACCTCGAAATTATAACGAAACAACTTATTTGGGACTAGAATCAGAGTGGCTTCTTTGAAGCAAATGACAGTGTAGTTCAAAGTCATGTAATTTTAATTTAACAGTTGTAACATTTTTTTTCTTGTCTAATAAATGATTTGTTTTTTATAAAAAAAAATAACAGACACCTTCACAAAATACCATAGCAAAATTTAAAATGGGATTATTCATATAAACTGCATAACACAAAGTTTACCATAAGCGGCAACAGCCGCTGCGGCAGATAATAAACATGTTACATCTGCTGTAAATACATCTACCATTAAATGTCAATAATGGGATTGTTCATATAAACTGCAGCAAAATAATATGTCCTATTTCTGTGCTGTAGCATACAAATAGATATGACATCGTTCTGCGGCAAAATAAACATCCTATTTATGTGCTGTGGCATAGAAATAGGCACTGCAGATAAGTAAACAGGCTATTTCTATGCTTAACCAATGGAATAGAATGTTATATAGCAGAGCAGCCACTTAAATGGCATATTTCTGTGCATTTGCATAGAAATTACAACTTCAAGTGGTTTCAACATGCTAAGAGAAAAAAACCTAAATTTATTTCAGTCTTATACAATCCCACTATCGTAACTTATTTCTGTATTTAAAAGTATCTATATGCCTTGGGGAAAGTAAAGCATTCTTCTTACCAGTACTAATTAAAAAAGTTTCATTAAGTATTTTGTCATATAATCAAATGTGTTTTCAAATGTATTTTATTTATTTTCATGACTGTAATGGCATGAAAATGGTTTGTATTATATCTGTGATGAATCTTGGAATGCTCCTAGAAATAATGTTAGTCACCATGTTTCAGAACCATATCCCAAAATGTTAAAGACAATATTATGTAATTCTTTCTAATAGTAGTTTAGCACCTTAATACCATACCCACCAAAGATGTGTTTATTTATAGTATATGTTATTTAATTAATAAAAGACCATATGAGAAATAATAGCATGAATGACAATATATAATTATTTATTGTTTGGTAGACCGCTTGCTCATTCATACACATACTAATGTATATAATGAAATCATAATGTATAATAAGGTGTCATTATAATAAATTACATTTTTATTATCTAGCTTATTTGAGCAGTTTGAATTCCTTTTCTCCACTTCCAAATGTACAGCCATGCATAAACATATTTTAGTTAACTCATAGTTAATAGATGTCTCATTGTCTTCTCCACTCTGCTAGTTTGCTGGTTTTAAAATTAATTCTCATGAGCCATCATTGTTAGTTATCTATTAGGTGTTTGATCTGGGGCTTGGAGAGTGGGTTCGAATTCAGGCTGGTACCTGACCTAAGTCGCAAGGTTAACTGGGTTTGAGGTACATTTTGTGAGTTCCTGCTCATGTTAGATAGATAAACATGTTTTGACCGATACATAGGATTTTTTTCTTGGGCTTGGCATTCAATGTGGGGCTTTGATATAAACATCCACATACCCTGAGTACTGAATTCTGTTTAGGTCTTCCAATAACTGTTAGTCAGATATATATGAAAAATTTGTAAATAATTTCTAAATTGTTGATCACTCTGTGTTGGCTGGCACCCTTATAAAAATAAATTTTGCCAACTAATAGTGAATCAAATGCAAAATGTTGGAAATGGAGGGTTCGAACTCAGTATAAAAAAATTATTGAGAGCAATTTTTTTTAGCTTAATGCTATGATGTATAATTTTTAAACATGTAATAACCAGACTATGAGGTTTTTTTTCAGATGCATGGGTGCAACCAAGAGAAACTAGAAGGTGAAATGACTAGATTAGTATAAAATCTTAAATAAACTTTTTTTTTTCTTCCAATAAGCAAAAGCTAAATTTTGAGCAAAGCTACAGTTGGGCAGATATAAAGTATAACTGTCGGGGTGATCATAATGTCTTACCATATCTGCACTACAGGGTGCTACCAGGTTATTTAAACCTGGAAAATTTATAGAGTAGGCAGATACATGCTGTTAAGATATAACTTTTACACATATATTTTATTTCGACCATCAGCCCATGCCTCTGGCTCATGGAGATGCAGAGATTTAATATAAAACTTGCTTAAAAAAAATATATTAATATAAAAAAATGAAATAAGCCACTGCCAGTAATTAACATACAAACATTTATTAATGCACATATAAATAAAATTGAGAAAAAAATTATTTTAGATTGATTATTAATTTTTAAATTTAAATTATTTCAAACAATCCGCACAGATGAATTTAACATTTTATTTGAGTGTCGAGTATTAATAAACTACATAGATTGCATTTGAAAAGAAAATATTTTATCTTTTATTTAACTTTAGACCAAAAGTTCACATTCAAACTAATGCCAATCTATCTGATATATTGATGTATTCAAAGCAGCATGAATATGATGGCACAATACCATACTGTCAGGAATGCACATCTGAACAGCATGGTTATTGAAGACATTGACTTTTGTCCAGTACAGGAGTGGTACATCTGTCTGGTGAGAACAATAAAAAAACTCCATAGATAGGACTGCATTTTTCATCTTACTATCCCATTCCATAGGCTAAAGAGGTGATCCAAGGAGCAGGAAATACCATCTGCTTCTGATGGTTGGTGAGAAATGGGACATATTTTTCCCAAGTGCAATATATAATATGATTATAGACATAGCGAATCTCATGCTACAGTTACTAATTACACCAATATATCCAATCGATTAACCCAATTTAACTACAAAACAAATAACCTAAGATTAACCCTCCCTTAATTAATTAACTTTACAAATCTATGCAGTCATTCATGCCAGACTTAAATTTAACATTTATATAATTTAGTCAATAAATATTAATAAAAAATGGAAATGATTAAATTAGCAAACTCAAATATGTAAAATTAAACATTATTAATTGATTTTGAAATCTTAAAAGTCAGATAAAAGTTCATTTTAAAAATTAGGTTTAGTTAATTATTAAAAGCTTGTCAAATCTTGATGAAAGTTCTTAATTACTTTTAAATTTTACAGTTCATATCTTACAGTAGAAGAGTTCCGGTTCCTGATGCCAATCTTTGTGAAGTCTTTATTGGAAGACTGGTCTGTTGTTCTGGAGGTGGGCTTAGCTGGTTCAATCCTGGTACTATTTTATTGCAGAACCCATATGATTTGGGGTCTGAAATAGTACCATTCATAATTCATCAGTCATTTCATTTGAAATAAGAGAGGTGAAAAGTGCATCTTATCATCCATCTCAAAAAAATCAAGCTGGAACTGTTTTAATTTGAATATATATTTTTATACCAATCATCCAGATTCACTGAACATGGTTTCCTGTTCCAAATTTTCATTAAGGTCTGAGTGTTGGTTGCTGCTTCTATTGGAAGTCTAATTTTTTTTTGTTCTAGTATGTATATCTTTCATCTGACTTTTTTATATAAGAGCCCCAAGGGTTAGTTTGCTTTTTGATAATTAATAACACAATCATTTGCATTTACTGAGATTACATTGGAATCTTTTTCATTCATGTTATTTTTTTCTAAAAATATTTTATATTTAGATCTTTATCTTTTTTTATAAAAAAGAACGTTCAAATATTTTATTTAAAAAAATATATCTTTTTTTATAAAAAAGAACGTTCAAATATTTTATTTAAAAAAATACTTTTAAAGTTTTGCATCTGTGCAAATATATATTATATAATATATATATATATATATATATATATATATATATATATATATATTGTAACAATATTTATAAATTAATATAATATGTATTTGTAATTATTAAATTAATATAAAAGATATGTATTTGTAACTATAATTTGTAACTATTTTAATATGTCACATTTGTAACCATAATAAATATTTAGATAAGGGAAATTATTAATTATTAGATATATGCCTATCCAATCTGTACCATTTGTAACTATATTAATTCATCATAGCATAGATAAAGAAATTATAGAATCACTGTGCCACTTGAAAATATCAGCATTAAAGATTCTTGGTATTTATTTATATATTGGGGCAGTCATTTGAACAATAAAACATACTGGCAGATCATCTAATAAAAATAATATTACATATAGCAACTGAATAAAAGTACCCACTGTGAGATTCCTGGAGTGCCTTATGCTTATCTCCAATACTAGGTTCTTCTAACAAAGAATCCTTCCTATTCTTCTTTCCAAATATATAAGACCATTCATGGTCATATGCACACACGGGTGCTATTCATGACAACTTATAAAAAAATATATTTTATAAAACTAATATTATGAAGTTGGAAAGGGATGATATCACTCTTTATTCAGTTTAGCTAAGTACATGTGTTTTCCCATGAGCGCCACTAGATTGTTTTCAATCTAGATAAGTATCTATTTATAGTGTACTTGAGTTCAAACTCATTCAGTACATATTTATTACACATGACTTGGATGACTATTGAACAAAAATGACATTCTTACATTTTATCTATATTGATAAAATTACAAGATCCCAATATTACCAAAGTTTATACTATAGATCAAAGATTCTTATAGACATTGCTAGCTCATTAGCGTATATTGATGAACAGACATGTATAATCCTATTAATGGCTTCCAAACAAGCATGTGAGGACCATTATTGATATTGATGGCCATTTAACTAGATTATTTATCACAATAAAGGTAATAATGATGATGAATAATAGTGATATCATAACAATGATTATAATAGTGATGATGATACCAGCCATGGCTTATCAATAAACTCACAACAATAAATTCATCTTTATAAACTTATAGGCATCTTTTAAAATTATCCTATTTCATACTGCGATTTAATAATACTAATGGTGATGATTGATCATCATGAATCTCTTTGCATAATATTCAATTTTCTATAAACCCCTATTTACTAAAATATATTCATTACGCTAAACATTAAATTTAATGATTATAATTTATTAATGATGATTGATGGCAATCATAACTTTTATATAGTATTATTTGAAACATTTTTAACTAATAACATGATATCCATCTTTGATGAGGATGATCTAAATTCATGGACACAACACAATTTTAGCTTTCTATGATGAACTATAATTATCAAAATTTGGTTATTCTCAAGCATAATCCTTAAATACTTAAATATCAACATTCTAGTTTACCTATTATTTTGCGGACGCTTAATATTTGCAAGTGATTGCTCAATATATACGAATGGTAATACTTAATAACTGCGAGCAATGATGATGAATTAAAATGATAGAATTAAGACAAAAAAAACCCACAATATTCTTAATAATAACTCGGAAACCAATTAAGATATATAATTATATTTTATTAACACTACTACTCTTTCTTTCCTTCTTTAAAGTCAAATCGACAATTAAATAAATGGCTTATTACCATATTAATTCAATACAAAAATTAATATAAAAAAAAATTTATATAAGTATAAGCAAATAAACTTAATATATAGGTTTGTCATTTTTCTTGATATCTCAAAATAAGCTGACTTAAATCAATATTAGAAAAAAAAATACATATTCTATAAATGCTTATTTAAGACTTTTCTTACTCATCATATCATAAAATAAATTTCAGGTGAAACTTGTATATGTTATTTCATTTCCATTCAAATGTAATGCCCTACTTTTCAATTTACCATTTTAAACTAATCATATATAACCTATTCTTTGATGTGTTTGGATAAGCAGTTACACATTCACGCATTCAGTAATGTTAACATATATGTTTAAAATGTATACCCATAAATTACACATATAAAAATATCTTTTTCTTTTGCAACCTTATAGCGAAAGAAAATAAAATACATATATTAATTTTTTAATATGCAACAAGATAAAATAAAAATAAAAAACATTATAAATGCATATATCTATAGGTTGCTCATTATCATTAACAACTGATGAACAATTAAAAAAAAAAACATTTCAACATTACAATATATAATAAAAAAAAAAAATAATGAAAACTTTAAGTTTAAAGATTTAAACTATGTTCGTGCTATGTTGTGAGATATTGCAAATAACTATAGATAAACAAGCCTTTAATGTTTCTGTATCAAAAAAGAAAATTGCTTTGACCAGTAAATTAAGGTTTACTTTTAATAAGTAAAAGAATAAAATCGGCTAAAGAAAGTTCATATTTACCCGTCTACTTTTTACTTCTTATTAATGTCCTGAGTTTGAATTTTCAGACTGCTTTTCTTTGCTCACCAACAATAACAACAAAAAAAAGAAAGTTATTGCAGATACTTTTAAGATAATGCTGAATCAATTGATTTGCTTGTTTCTTCAATTCCATTATTATTCACTGTTGATTGGCTTCCTTCTACCATTTAAAAAAAGTTATTATAAGTACTTTGAATAAGTCGGTACCGGTGGATTTGCTTGTCTCTCTCCTTTAAAAAAAATAATTGCTGTTGACACTTTAGATGATTGAGGTAAATCAACAAAAATTTGATTTATGGCTTCAAACTTGGTTCTACATGGCTGTTATAAATTTTCTTTTCCTCCTATTTCCTCTTCTCCATTCATTCGAAGGTAATGAGCTTTTAATAAGCCAGGAACTAGAAACAAAGCATTCCATATAGCTTGTGTGGTTGGCTTCAAAATCTATCATTTTGTTGGTTATTACTGGATACATGACATCATAGACAGATCAGCGATTTTGATTCATTCTGTATTAACCAGGATACAGAAAAAAATGGTTTAGCAATGCAGAGGCATAGTATTATGCATAACCAAATATGTTAATATCATTTTTATATAATTATTACTAACTTCTAATAAATTCAATCTTGTTCCATTTCTCTCCTCTTCTTTAATATTGCTGGAAATTGCTTTATATAAATGCACATTTCATTTGCTCTTTTTTTTCAACTTTCAAAGAGTGAGAAAAAAAAAATTAAAGCGTTCACTCTCTTTTAAAAAAAAATCAGAGCTTACATTTCTGCTTAAGAATAATAACAAGGAAGGACCGACTGAGTTGAGTCTCAAAATAATAATAATAATCTGAGTGACTCTCTCTCTAAAAAAATTAATGACTAACTCATCATCTCTCTAAAAAAATTTAAGACTAACTCCCCAAAAAAAATTGTTTCAATCATTTATATCGCGAATTTCAACCAAAGAAAAAAAAACATCTGGAAATCTTTATCTTAAAAAAAAATCAAAGCTTCACAAGTTTGACGTCGGTCACAATCAATAAAGACTTAAAATTGATCGCTATCGTTATCTACATCAAAGCACCTCTTTTGTAAAAATAATCTTAAGACACAGATAACAACAAACCTGGAATCTATAGCCATCAGGAATACGTGTAAAAGCATCTTTGTGTTTGTACAGATGTATTCATTCTTTCACACATGTACATTTTTTATCTCCTAATCTAACAATCTTAATTGCCTTATTTTACACTTTTCTGATTTACTCTATTTTAACAAAATGAAAGTTAAATAAATTTAACACATATTATTTAATAAAAAAAAATTATATAATAAATCACAAAACTGCTTATTCATAATAATAAATCTATACATATAAATCTCTGTATGTATAAAAGAAAAAAAAATTTTTTTTAAATAATTGAATACTATATATATATATATCTACATTTGCCTCACCCCCAAACAAAAAAAAATTTTGAATATAAAAAAATTGCTTAGGTCATGAGTGCCATTGGTTTTAGGCTACGTACATTATATGTGCCTTTTACTCCTTCTGACGATTCTAGTACAAATGCATTTTCCTCTTTTCTTTCCTTGAGCATGAATGGCCCTTCATATATATTATAGAACTTTTTGAATGTATGCTTCTGTGGGTCGCTAACATGAGGAGTTTTAACAAGAACATGATCGCCTACTTTGAACTGAGTGGGTTACTTTGGACCTTTAGCAATCCGTTTCTTAGCCATTCCTTTCAAGTTATTCCTTGCTCTTTCCACTAGGGTCTCTCTACTGATTTCTTCCTCCTTTATGCTGGACAGTGGAATCTTTATAAGGTTTGGTTTTATTCCATCCACTCCCACCAGATGTCCTAGAAATGGTATTTCTTGTACAGCAATAGTGCTCTTGGATAGATTTATTTTTATATTTTTCTCCTTACATTCAGTTAAAAAGGTATTCAGATGTTGGAGATGTTCTGTTGCATTGCTTGAGGCAATGACTATATCATCAACATATGTTGTGATGACATTTTTAACTTCTTCTGATAGTACTCTATCTAGGCATCGGATCAAGCCTGTGCTACTATTTATCAGACCAAAGGGCATCCTTTCAAACACATATGAATGACCCTCATGTCTAAATGCAGTATACTTTTGATCCTCTGGGTGCAAATAAATTTGCCAATAACTGGCAGTCAGATCAAAGGTACTGAAAATAGTTTTACCTCTGAATCTGATTAGCAACTCTTGTATAGTGGGAGGGACGTCCCTTTCTGGGATGGTTAATCGGTTTAAAAACCTTGCATCTAAGCATACTCTGACAGTGCTATCCTTCTTTCGGACAATAACCAAATGGTTGTTATATGCAGATGGACATTTTTTATGACATTCCATTCCACCATTTTTCTAACTTGGGCATTGACTTCAGCCCTGTATTGGTAGGGGATGGGGTATATTTTATATTGATACGGTTCCGAATTCATTAATCGGATCCGATGCACATACCCCTTAATAATGCCAGGTTTTCTGGAAAACACTTCCATGAACTTACAAAGAAGGTGAAACATTTTCCCTCCCAAATCAGGGTCTATACTCTCAATTCCTTTTAATTTATGTCTCACATCCTGCTGAGTGGAAGCCTCTTGGATTGTAGCAATGCTGGCTTGATAAAATGGTATTACTCCTTCCAGGACTTCATCTCCACTCTGACATCTTATGTGCTTGTTATAAAAATCGATCACACTCCCATGCCCATTTAAAAAATCGGATCCTAATATAACTTCATATATAAGGCCTTGCATGATCAAGAAGGCATGTTCATATGAGTGAGATCCTATTTGTAGGGTAAGCCATACTTTCTGGGTAAATAGCTTGGCCTTTTTGCCATTAGCTAATATAATAGCAGTTTGCTTCATAGGAAATTTGGGAATTTCCTCATTTTCCATTAGCATTTTATGATACAGTGCCTCAGAGATTATTGACACCTGGCTCCCTGTGTCCAATAATGCCTTGGTTTCTATTCCTAAAATGACCAGTTTGATCTCTGGACAGCCACCTAAAGTATAACATGCTGGCAAAGGTTCACTGTCCAGATCATCACCTGTGTCCCAACCTAAATTCATTGTTAAAATATTGTCCTTGTTCCCCAAGTTAGCAATTGGCTCCCGCAGCAGGGAACATTCTGTCGAGGCCCGTTTTAGTTTGTTGGGTTAGCCTTAGTCATTATCTTTATAGACTTTTGCTGCACCTTATGTGGAGCATTATTACCAATTCCTGAGCAACTGGCTACTGGACTTCTATTTCTATTAATCATGGGTCTACTTTGCATTTGCTGATGGGAATTATTCCCAGGCCTACCTATGTGTGGTTTACTGGGTTTTGTTGGAAAGTGTCTGCCTAGCTGATTGTTTCCAACTCTCACACTGGAGACTTTATAATTATAGTTCTCCTTCCTCCTAGGATAACCTTCGGCCATATTTTCTGTGGCTCCTAGGGCATCTAACATATCTGCCACTCTCTCTAGGGAGTATACATCAGCAGCTATTAGGGCCTCCTCTACCTGTTTTGGGAAGTTCCTTCTGGTTATCCTAATGATTTGGGGCTCAGATAAGGGACATGCTATAAGCATTTTTAAAGTAGCAGCCTGACTATGGAAGAACTGAGTATAAGTTCCTTCTCTAGGGGTATATTTTTGCTGACTAATTTTGTACTTAAGACTATCCTGTTTCTCTTCACTCCAGAATGTCTGAAGTAGCATACTCTTAAAGTCCCCATATGTTTCGGGTCTATAAAAGAGTGCACGCCACCAACTTTTTGCTGAGGCATGAAGGTGGTTGCTCGCGACTGCTAATTTTTCTCGGTCATTTAGTCGACTCAAAGAAAACAGTTCATCGAGACCATTCAAATATTCTATGGGATTTTCTCCATATTCACCCCTAAAAACTTTCACTTGTATATATTTAGCTATGTTGCTACTTCTTCCCTCATTTATTAAACTATCTTCCTCTTCCTCTGTCCTTCTGGGACCCTTTTCTATTATCTGCCCACTTTCTATTCCTATAGGATTATTCTCGTATATCTCGGGCCCTAAACTTTGTGGTATTCTACATGACCCACTACTTGAGGTTGCCTTAACTTGCATTTCTTTTATTTCTGTGAGTTTGTCTTCCATCATTATCAATAATTGATGGTTTAGGTCTTTTTCCTGGCAACGCAGGTATTCTTTGACTTCCTCCACTACCATTCTCTGCTGATTTTCCAGCTTTTCATTAAAGTCAACTTGATCCTTATGGCTATTGACTTCTAATTCTATTACACTTTGTTTTAAACTTTCTATTTCTTCTCTTGTGGTCCCTGTCATTTGCTCCCCTATACTCTGTACCTCTTTCTGTACTTTCTTTAGCTCATGATCTGATTTACCTTGCTTTTTTCCCAGATCTTTATATTCTACTTTTAACTGTTTCTGTACAGCAGCTACCTCTAATTTTAAAGTATTAATCTCACTGCTTACACTTTCTTTGAAATTATTCTGAGCTATTTTAAGGCTTTCATTTTTGTTGATCATTTTCTGATATCCTTCTTGTACAGCTACCAACTCTTCCTTTACAACACTAAAACTTTTCTCCCAACTTTCTTGACTTGTTGTAAATTTATCGGCAAGTTCCTTATATCTTATGTCACATCTGTCATCAAACTCTTGCCATTTGTTTTTTAATTCTATTTCAATATTCTCAATTTTTTTAGATTGTTGACCTATATCTAGCTTCATTTCCTGAGCTTGTTGTTCTAGTTTATTATCTAGCCTTTGAGATTGTTCATCAAATTTCTGATTTATCTCTTGTTTCATTTCCTTCATCTCTTGTGATTGTTGATCAAATTTATTATCAAATTTCTGATTTATTTCTTGTTTCATTTGGTTCATGCCCTCATTCATTTCCTTCAATTGTGCCATCATAATTTGCAACCACTCTGGAGGGCCTTGCTTCTCTACTTCCATTCCCTCAATAGTTAATTCCTTTTCTTGCTCCATCATAAATTTATAAAATATTTATATTACTTATTTCTGTTTGATTTAGTATATTCTGATTTATTCTGTTCTGATTTATTGTTCTGCTCCCTGATTTCCTATACATCCAGAGTCAAACACCTTTATCTATCCTCATATACCTTAAAATTTTCAACCACTCTTTCTCAGCCATAATTCTCCCCATCAATCTATCTATATCTTTAGTGCCTTTAATTAACTTAACCTCCATCATCACTCTTTTTCCTTTACCTATATATGATTGATAAAGTATGAGGTCATAGTACTATTTAAAACATTTATTTAAGAAAAAGCTATCTCTGTATTAGTGTGTCCTTTTTATGCCATCATTTATCTAGTTTTTCATGCTTTTATAAAACTTAACTCTCTCTATGCTTTTTTTAATACACTAAGCAAAAAAGAAAAATTACTTATATAACATATGAGCTAGATTTATAACAGAGTTCACATCTCAAGTCATTTATATACTCATCTATCCTTCTAGATATCCGACAGATATTGACAGCCAAAAGAATGATTAGCAATTCACAAACATGAGATAGACAAAAGAATTCAATCACTGCACTTAAAGCACACAATGCTCCATGAACACTCAGATGATCACCCCAATTCAATCACTCTAAGCTACTACAACCCATAATAGTTTATTGCAAACATTGTTGCATTGCCCTGCTTACTTCCAAGTCTTAGGGGCTTTAATTCGTCAAATACTGCCTTGCTTATTTTTAAAGTCTTAGAGGCAACAATTATATATCAGTAAAACAAAATACTGCCTTGCTCTCTCTGGAGTCTTAGAGGCGAAATATTATGTATCAGAAAAATTATGCCTTGCTCTCTCTGGAGTCTTAGAGGCGAAATCATGGCAGGCCTACTGTTAACTGCTTCATGATAAAACAACTGATATTATAATCTGGGTTGGAGCAGTGAATGAGATAAATCAATCACCAGTGGCATGAATACATCACATTTTCAAGGCAATGACAAAAATTCTCCATCCATCATCACAACCGTAACACAACCAACCAAACTCCAACAATCAAATATCCAATCCAACCTCCAAAATCATAAATTTTCTATAACACAAACTTTTCAAATATGAACAAAATTATTATTCCACACTTCAAGGCTATTAATATTTCTGTGCTTATTTAATTGATAAGCAAAATATATAAAAAAACAGTGTTATTAACTTTAACACATTATAAGTTGTGATATCATTATATTTTAAAAATTGAAACTAAGCTCTATAATGACTGTATTCATTTATCATCATCAAAAATGCAATAACAGTAATCATCATCATCTAAATATCAGGCCAAAATATTTGTATACACTAATAATAAAAAAAATTGCACAGAAAAAAAAAAAATTCTCTTTTTTTTTTTTTTTAAACTATACATCTGTCATCATTACATACTACCCATCTCTCATGTATGTGGGGTATTTCAAGCCATTATTTGGCTTATTTCGAGCCCTAGTTGGTGCGCCATTTGTAACAATATTTATAAATTAATATAATATATATTTGTAATTATTAAATTAATATAAAAGATATGTATTTGTAACTATAATTTGTAACTATTTTAATATGTCACATTTGTAACCATAATAAATATTTAGATAGGGGAAACTATTAATTATTAGATATATGCCTATCCAATCTGTACCATTTGTAACTATATTAATTCATCATAGCATAGATAAAGAAATTATAGAATCACTGTGCCACTTGAAAATATCAGCATTAAAGATTCTTGGTATTTATTTATATATTGGGGCAGTCATTTGAACAATAAAACATACTGGCCATTGTCATCTAATAAAAATAATATTACATATAGCAACTGAATAAAAGTACCCACTGTGAGATTCCTGGAGTGCCTTATGCTTATCTCCAATACTAGGTTTTTCTAACAAAGAATCCTTCCTATTCTTCTTTCCAAATATATAAGACCATTCATGGTCATATGCACACACGGGTGCTATTCATGACAACTTATAAAAAAATATATTTTATAAAACTAATATTGTGAAGTTGGAAAAGGATGATATCACTCTTTATTCAGTTTAGCTAAGTACATGTGTTTTCCCATGAGCGCCACTAGATTGTTTTCAATCTAGATAAGTATCTATTTATAGTGTACTTGAGTTCAAACTCATTCAGTACATATTTATTACACATGACTTGGATGACTATTGAACAAAAATGACATTCTTACATTTTATCTATATTGATAAAATTACAAGATCCCAATATTACCAAAGTTTATACTATAGATCAAAGATTCTTATAGACATTGCTAGCTCATTAGCGTATATTGATGAACAGACATGTATAATCCTATTAATGGCTTCCAAACAAGCATGTGAAGACCATTATTGATATTGATGGCCATTTAACTAGATTATTTATCACAATAAAGGTAATAATGATGATGATGATAATAATAGCAAAAGACCATTATTGATATTGATGGCCATTTAACTAGATTATTTATCACAATAAAGGTAATAATGATGATGATGATAATAATATCATAATAATGATAATAATAGTGATATCATAATAATGATTATAATAGTGATGATGATACCAGCCATGGCTTATCAATAAACTCACAACAATAAATTCATCTTTATAAACTTATAGGCATCTATTAAAATTATCCTATTTCATACTGGGATTTAATAATACTAATGGTGATGATTGATCACCATGAATCTCTTTGCATAATATTCAATTTTCTATAAACCCCTATTTACTAAAATATATTCATTACGCTAAACATTAAATTTAATGATTATAATTTATTAATGATGATTGATGGCGATCATAACTTTTATATAGTATTATTTGAAACATTTTTACCTAATAACATGATATCCATCTTTGATGAGGATGATCTAAATTCATGGACACAACACAATTTTAGCTTTCTATGTTGAACTATAATTATCAAAATTTGGTTATTCTCAAGCATAATCCTTAAATACTTAAATATCAACATTCTAGTTTACCTATTATTTTGCGGACGCTTAATATTTGCAAGTGATTGCTCAATATATACGAATGGTAATACTTAATAACTGCGAGCAATAATGATGAATTAAAATGATAGAATTAAGACAAAAAAAAAAAACAATATTCTTAATAATAACTCGGAAACCAATTAAGATATATAATTATATTTTATTAACACTACTACTCTTTCTTTCCTTCTTTAAAGTCAAATCGACAATTAAATAAATGGCTTATTAATATAAAAATTTATATAAGTATAAGCAAATAAACTTAATATATAGGTTTGTCATTTTTCTTGATATCTCAAAATAAGCTGACTTAAATCAATATTAGAAAAAAAAAATACATATTCTATAAATGCTTATTTAAGACTTTTCTTACTCATCATATCATAAAATAAATTTCAGGTGAAACTTGTATATGTTATTTCATTTCCATTCAAATGTAATGCCCTACTTTTCAATTTACCATTTTAAACTAATCATATATAACCTATTCTTTGATGTGTTTGGATAAGCAGTTACACATTCACGCATTCGGTAATGTTTACATATATGTTTAAAATGTATACCCATAAATTACACATATAAAAATATCTTTTTCTTTTGCAACCTTATAGCGAAAGAAAATAAAATACATATATTAATTTTAATATGCAACAAGATAAAATAAAAATAAAAAATATTATAAATGCATATATCTATAGGTTGCTCATTATCATTAACAACTGAAGAACAATTAAAAAAACATTTCAACATTACAATATATAATAAAAAAAAAAAAATAATGAAAAATTTAAGTTTAAAGATTTAAACTATGTTTGTGCTATGTTGTGAGATATTGCAAATAACTATAGATAAACAAGCCTTTAATGTTTCTGTATCAAAAAAGAAAATTGCTTTGACCCGTAAATTAAGGTTTACTTTTAATAAGTAAAAGAATAAAATCGGTTAAAGAAAGTTCATATTTACCCGTCTACTTTTTACTTCTTATTAATGTCCTGAGTTTGAATTTTCAGACTGCTTTTCTTTGCTCACCAACAATAACAACAACAAAAAAAAGAAAGTTATTGCAGATACTTTTAAGATAATGCTGAATCAATTGATTTGCTTGTTTCTTCAATTCCATTATTATTCACTGTTGATTGGCTTCCTTCTACCATTTAAAAAAAAGTTATTATAAGTACTTTGAATAAGTAGGTACCGGTGGATTTGCTTGTCTCTCTCCTTTAAAAAAAAATTGCTGTTGACACTTTAGATGATTGAGGTAAATCAACAAAAATTTGATTTATGGCTTCAAACTTGGTTCTACATGGCTGTTATAAATTTTCTTTTCCTCCTATTTCCTCTTCTCCATTCATTCGAAGGTAATGAGCTTTTAATAAGCCAGGAACTAGAAACAAAGCATTCCATATAGCTTGTGTGGTTGGCTTCAAAATCTATCATTTTGTTGGTTATTACTGGATACATGACTTCATAGACAGATCAGCGATTTTGACTCATTCTGTATTAACCAGGAAGCAGAAAAAAATGGTTTAGCAATGCAGAGGCATAGTATTATGCATAACCAAATATGTTAATATCATTTTTATATAATTATTACTAACTTCTAATAAATTCAATCTTGTTCCATTTCTCTCCTCTTCTTTAATATTGCTGGAAATTGCTTTATATAAACGCACATTTCATTTGCTCTTTTTTTTCAACTTTCAAAGAGTGAGAAAAAAAATTAAAGCGTTCACTCTCTTTTAAAAAAAAATCAGAGCTTACATTTCTGCTTAAGAATAATAACAAGGAAGGACCGACTGAGTTGAGTCTCAAAATAATAATAATAATCTGAGTGACTCTCTCTCTAAAAAAATTAATGACTAACTCATCATCTCTCTAAAAAAATTTAAGACTAACTCCCCCAAAAAAAAATTGTTTCAATCATTTATATCGCGAATTTCAACCAAAGAAAAAAAAACATCTGGAAATCTTTATCTTAAAAAAAAAAATCAAAGCTTCACAAGTTTGACGTCGGTCACAATCAATAAAGACTTAAAATTGATCGCTATCGTTATCTACATCAAAGCACCTCTTTTGTAAAAATAATCTTAAGACACAGATAACTACAAACCTGGAATCTATAGCCATCAGGAATACGTGTAAAAGCATCTTTGTGTTTGTACAGATGTATTCATTCTTTCACACGTGTACATTTTTTATCTCCTAATCTAACAATCTTAATTGCCTTATTTTACACTTTTCTGATTTACTCTATTTTAACAAAATGAAAGTTAAATAAATTTAACACATATTATTTAATAAAAAAAAATTATATAATAAATCACAAAACTGCTTATTCATAATAATAAATCTATACATATAAATCTCTGTATGTATAAAAGAAAAAAAAAATTTTTTTAAATAATTGAATACTATATATATATCTACAATATATTTAACACTCTTTACTTTTTTAGCTTTTAGTTTTTATTTATGAATTTAAGTTTTTATTTTAATTTTAAATTAATGTAAAGGCTTTTTTTTCTTAAAAATGGGGGAGTTACAGAAAACACTAAGTTAGTGTTAAAAAAAATGAAATGTACATAAAAATTAAAACTGATTTTATTTTTCATTGCTTCTTTTGGTCATAACTTGAAAACTCCTAGTGAAGGCATTTTTTTCAATGTTTTTGTTTTTTTCATTTCATTGTATGTGAGAAGAAAAGAAGCAGTCAATCTTAGCTTAAGATTGAGCTCCATAGTTTCATCTACAAACCGATATTCAAACCCTATATCTCACCCTGCTTCTGTTGTCGATATATATCTTTTATGTATATATTTGTGATGCACACCTAAGTTATAAAATTTTAATTTTTAAATTAACATTTTTATTATTATTAATTTTATGATTATTAATTTTTTTTATTAAAATACATAGGTGCAGCTCAAATATATATGTAGGAGCAAAAAACTTACTAACAAAATATTGATGTTTTAATATTTTATTCTACATTATTTTTTAAACTTTTTCTTTTTAAATTGCTTGTTTTTTTAAAACTATATATTTAATAAAATCCAAGGTGGAAGTTGCAACCATTAATTGTCCAAAAATAATTAAAAGGTTAGAAACACTATTGTTTTAATCTGGGGAAGGTAATTTCAATTAAAGTTTTTATTTAAAATAACATGGGGATTAAGATTAAAGATTTTTTTGGTTATAAACATTTTGTCAAATCTATTTCCAATCTGGAAATAGAATTGAATATATTTTTGGAATGTTATCTAACAGTTGCATCTTTCAAAAACAATAGACAAAGAAATGTAAAATTTGTTACATCAAAGTTTAGAATTTAAGGCTAAAACTAAGTAATTAAAAGCATTTCAGAAATACCTGGGCAGAGTATAAAATGGTCAGATTTTAAGTCACCAACAGATAGATTAGCTACTATTGCGAGAACTGTATTGTTAACATATTATACATCACTTCAAACTTATAAAATGATGGAGTAGTAAATCCACCATCTTGATGAACTTGGTGAGTCATTTTTGCCACTAATGTACCATATAACTGCTGCCTGAAATGAAGAAAAGAATAAAAAAAAACTCTGGAGTGCTAAATTGAAGCTGACTGTCATCAATAATTAATTTGGACCCTCAGTTTGCCATGCATGAGCTGTACTTTGAAAATATTCTTATTAAATTTGTGCAAGGTAACTCTTATGCTACTATTTGAAAATAAATCTAGCCTAACTAATCTTCATTCCTGCCATCAAGATTTCTAATGTATTGTTCAATTTTCTCTCTTTTTCATTAATATGTAAAACGTAATTCACTGAAAAATGATTTTTATATCTTTAGTTTGCTCTCATATGCTCTCTTTCTTTAACTTTGGTGGTCATTTATTTATAGTTATTTATTACTTGATTTTATATGTCTATTACAGTTATTAATATGCCAATCTCCCACAATGTGACAAGTTGAATTTGTAAAATCTTTTCTTCCTTTTTAAATATACCTCTATGAATTAATGTCCCCTTACAATATAATGCCTTATTAATTAATACACTCACCAGATTATTTTACAAGCCAACATTTTATTTGTTTTAGACTAAAAATATATTTGTTTAACTCTGGATTTTCTTCCCCAGCATGAATCCAGAACTCAAGCTAATTAATGCTTTGAAACCTTATTTATTTTATAAATGTTATTCAATTCTGAAAAGGTGACTGATTATTTGTTTCTATATAACTGCTAGTCTTTTTTTATTTACTCTTAAAATATCAAATGCAGTACTTAAACAATCTAGTTATTATAAAATCAATGCAGGTGGGATTGATTTATTTTAAATAGCAAAAAAGGAAGGGGTCAAATCTTAACATATATTTTATTAATTTGAAATCTAAATCTCTCTAAACATATATTTTATTAATTTGAAATCTAAATCTGTCTATATATATATTCTAGTGGCATAGCATCTTATTTATATAAATTATGGCATTCAAACTAGGGTCATTTATTTTTAAAGCATTAAATCTTATTCAATGTCATTAGTGACATTTACCTGTACTGCATTACTGACATTTGAACTTATCTTTGTGATTATATATGTGCTTTTTAATCTGGGTTACGATAAGTTCAAACCCAGAGATATCTTCTCAAGCCTTGTCCTGAGGATAGTTAATCTTCCCAGGACCATTTATTTCATAAAGAAAGGCCTCTGGTGGTGATTCCTGTAAGTCTGGCACACACTATGCCTATCCACTTTTTTCATATCAAAGGCCTGCATATCAGCAACATTCACGGCATGCCTTATTCACTTTCTCTAAGCACTGCCCAAGAAGGTGGGCTTAGACTTTGTTCTCATCCAGAAGCATGACTGTTTCCTCTTAGTTATTTTTTGGCTAGTACCACCCAAACTTCGTATTATTTTTTTTTTGCTTATGACCTAATTTTAGCGCTGTAATAATACTGAAATTGCACTCTGCTTAAAAATATATATAAATGCCAACTACTTCTAGTTTTATTAATTAAATTTATTTCACTCTTATACAATCCCACCATCGTAACTTATTTCTGTATTTAAAAGTATCTATATTCATTGGGAAAGTAAAGCATTCTTCTTACCAGTGCTAATTAAAAGAAGTTCTATTAAGTATTTTGTCATATAATCAAATGTGTTTTCAAATGTATTTTATTTATTTTCATGACCGTAATGGCTTGAAAATAGTTTGTATTATATATGTAATGAATCTCGGAATGCTCCCCGAAATAATGTTAGTCACCATGTTTCAGAACTATAACCCAAAATGTTAAAGGCAATATTATGTAATTCCTTCTAATAGTTGTTAGATGTGTTTATTTATAGTGTTATTTAATTAATAAAACCATATGAGAAATAATAGCGTGAATGACAATATATAATTATCTATCGTTTGGTAGACCATTTGCTCATTCACACACGTACAATGTATACAATTAAATCATAATGTATAATAATGTATCATTATATTGAACCATATTTTTATTATCTAACTTATTTGAGCAGTTCAAATTTCTTTTTCTCCACTTCCAAACATGCAGCCATGCGTAAACATATTTTAGTTAAGTCATAGTTAATAGATGTCTCATTGTCTTCTCTGCTCTGCTAGTGGGCCAGATTTCAAATTAATTCTCATGTGCCATCATTGTTATGTTATCCATTAGGTGTTTGATCTGAGGCTTGGGGAGTGGGTTCAAGTTAAGGCTGGTCCCTGACCTAAGTCTCAGGCTTGTCTGGGTTTGAAGTACATTTTGTGAGTTCCAGCTCATGTGAGATGGATAAACATGTTTTGACCTGTACAACCTTAATATTTTTTTAGCAATAATATCATTGTATGCACCTCCATATCTGCAACTACTTCAGCTTTTGCATTTTTCCACGAACCATATATGTATCTAGGCCCAAATGATAAAATTTCACTTAATGTTATCTGGAACTTCACATGTAGATAAATTAACCACCTGTTGACTATTATTTTGCAGTTTTATATGCTTTTGCTTAAATAACAAAAACTCATTTTTTTCAAATACTTAAACTGCATATCTTTTTTAAATTTATCAATACAAATAAATCCCAGTATATGATGGCAATGAATAAAATTGCTGTAATACTTTCTTTTTTCTTACTATCAAAAAAAGTTCTTTTCCTGCTATCATTCCATAAAAAATGAACCAATGTTCTTTGGATTTTATTCATGGCTTCAATTCTGTTACATATACCATAATTAATTTTAATTTTACAAGAATTTGGAATAATATAATACTCACATCTCTTAAAGAAAATAAAATGTTTATTAGCTACAATACACTTTTTTCGCAAATGTCACTTTTTTAAACTTCCAATCATGTTCAATTGTAAATAAATATAATATTTCTGTTAATAAAACTTATAAATTACAATATAACAGTTTTTCAATTGCTAAAACAGGGAATCTATAATAAAGTAACTATTGCCAAGCACTTTCAACTCCTACAAGTCCTTATCAATGCAATATAAAGAATCCTACTTTTCTCATATGGGATAAATTCAACATTTCATTGCATTCTCCAGAAAGAACTAATCAAAAAGGTGGTTAATTTTGAGTTCAAAGCACATGATGAATTTTGTATAAGATATGATTTTTTAATGTTGCATTTTTATATGTCGTCCAAAGAATTTTACAATATTAATGTATGAAAGACATGATAAAAAAACACAAGATTAAAGAATCATATCTTATACAAAATTCATCTTGTGCTATGAATTCAAAATTAACTAACTTTCCAATTAGTTGTTTCTGTCCAATGCAATGAAGTGTTTGAATTTATTGCTTAGGATAAAAATAAGATTTTTTATACTGCTTTGATAACGACTTGTAGGAGTTAAAAGTGCTTGGCAATAATTATTTTATTAGGGATTCTCTGTTTTAGCAATTGATGAATTGTTATATTGTAATTTATAAGTTGTTTTAACAGAAATATTATATTTATTTACAATGGAACATGATAGGAAGTTTAAAGTGACATATTTGTGAAGATAGTGCATTGTAGTTAATGAACATTTTATTTTCTTTAAGAGATGTTGTATTATATTATTCCAAATTCTTGTAAAATTAAAATTAATTATTGTATACTTAACAGAATTGAAGCCACAAACAAAATACAAAGAACTTTTGTTCATTTTTATGGAAGGATAGCAGGAAAGAACTTTTTGATAGTAAGAAAAAAGAAAGTATTACAGCAATTTTATTCATTAGAGTCATGTACATTGATTTGGTTTAATAAATTTAAAAAAGATATGCAGTTTAAGTATTGAAAGAAATTTGAGTTTTTGTTATTTAAGTAAAAGCATATTCGACTGTGAAATAATAGTCAACAGGTGGTTGATTTGTCTACATATGAAGTTTCAGATAATGTAACTGGAATTTTATTATTTGAGCCTAGGTATGTATATGGTTTATGGAAAAATGCAATGGCTGAAGTCTTTGCAGATGTGGAGGTGGCATATGATGTTGTCATTACTAAAGGAAATATTACTAAGGTTATAGCTCTAAAAATTAATGTGTTATCTAATAATTTAAATTATAGGAAGCAGTGGATTTTGAAAGAAGTTACATTATTTTTAAATAATAACCATCTGATTTGTTCCAAGAAGGATAAATCTCATAGGCTTGTATTAATGGATAAAATTACAAATAAAATTAAACATTGATAATAGATAGAGAAGTCAAACTTTATTAGAATAGGACATTATAATATAAATGCTATGAGGGATAAGTTTGTTTCAAAGATTTTGAAAGCACATGGTAAAGCATTTCTCACTAATAGAGAATATAGCAAGGTTTATCCATCAGTGGTTTTATTCTGCAAATGTTAAAACACATAATCTTGATGCTCCTTTGACATTTTGTACAAAAACAAGACTTGCAAGGATTTTGGTTCAATGGATTTTAGATGTGGGTAATATATTTTGAAGTCGTCATTTGATTGCGTTAATATACTTGATAAATAATCTGTGGTTGGGGGTATAATTTGGTTCCATTTAATGTGGTGGAATTATATGGATCAGTGGATTGGTCTGCATCTATTACAATTTTGAGAGATAGATTGTATGTTGAAAAAATGCCACAGGATAAGATATCTTTATTGTGAATATTTTAGATTGGATAAGCAATGATATTGTGACAATATACAGTAGGTGCTTATATACTATAAAAAAAGATGGTCAATGGGTTTGGCTGTGATGGTTTGTTAAGTAGTTTGTAGATAATATAGAAGTGAATTGTGCATCCCATATTAGTAAAAAATGAGAATACATTGTATTGTAGATATGTGGATGATGTTTTAATATATGGGCAACCAGACATTATATAACAAGTTTTTGATAGTTTGCAGAACCAGGATGGATTAGGTTGGACAATAGAGAGAGAGAACAATTCTAGTATTAAATACCTGGATTTGCAAATATCATGTGTGGATGATAGACTGATATATAAAATGGTTTTAAAGTGTTTACATAATAGAGGTTATATTCATCCAATATCTAATGTTCCTTTAACACACAAATTGGCTGGTTACAAGGCTTATTTAACATGTAATCAATGACTGTGTTCAAATAAAATGTTTAAGAAGGATAATATTGTTATATGCAAGATTTGATACAAGTGGGTTATAATAAGCAAAGGCAATTATCTATTATATTGAAACATTATAAACAATGTTATAATTGTGGTTATATAAATGTGAATAACATACCATGGATGTTAATAGGTTATATTCCCAATATTAATAAAAAGATAAAGGTTTTAAGTAAAGGTTTCCGATTGACATGGAGGACTCCATCTAACCTTGATAGATTAATAAATAATTCTAAGGGAGTAATAAGTAAAAAGATAAAAAGCAGTGTGATGTATTCTATTAGATGTCCACAAATAAATTGTAGTACAATATATGTTTGGAAAACTGAGACAAATATTAAATATTGCCTTTAACAACACAAATATGAGTATAATAAAGCAAGAGAAAATGATAGTTTGACTTTTTGTGTTCACCAAAGTAGTACAGGCCATATATGTAGTCCAAAGAATTTTACAATATTAATGCATGAAACACATGATAAAAAATGCAAGATTAAAGAATCATATCATATTGTGCTATGAATTCAAAATTAACCAGCTTTCTGATTAGTTGTTCCTGGTCAATGCAATGAAATGTTGAATTTATCGCTTAGGAGAAAAATAGGATTTTTTATCCCGCCTTGATAAGGACTCATGGGAGTTGAAAGAACTTGGCAATAGTTATTATATTTAAGATTCTCTGTTTTAGCAGTTGTCGAATTGTTATATTGCAATTTGATTTTAGTGCTGTTATTTGGAATTCTTGTTAACTTTTGAGCAACAAAGTTAATCATGTTTATATTTATCAATAAAAACTGGTAAACTTATTTTTTATAAAACAACTTTATTACTAGAAATAAAAAATTCTAATAATTACTCAGTTCTTGGGAATAAATTATTACAAAATAAAACTGGTACAGTAAATGGAAACAAATAAGATTTTGATAAATAAGTAAATTAAGTTTTAGAATCACTGAATAAAAAACAATATTTTAATACTCAAAATTTATTAAAATCATGTAATTAAGTGACATTTCTTTTCGGTGTTATTAAAGTATATTTTACTTGAATCGCATTTAATTATTTGTTTTTTCATCATATTGTTTTAAAACTTCTTTGATTTGATGACTTCTTGCCAATGAAAGAGCTGTCTCTCCTTTCTACAAAAAAAAATCAAACATTAATAACATTACACAAACTAACTATATATATTATTTTAATGAGCAATTATAGACAGGCAGTAATAGATGGATATCACATTTATAAAAAAAAATGTTAATGGACATTAAAGTAAATTTTATATGCTAATGTATGTTTTATATGTATAAACTAAAGTTTAAAAAGGTACATTTTGGTTTGTTGGTTAAAATTATGATTTAATATTATTCAAACAAAAGTCAATCTCCAATAATGTGCTATTTCTTAAATTTACCAAATCTACAATTTTTTATTTTGCGGTTTTTATTTTTTCAAATTTTTTGGGTAAAAAAATATATTTATATCACATTTTTTTAGTCAGCAGGAACACTTCTCTTACAACAGTAAAAGCTATATGATGAACTACTCATAATTTTGAAATAATTATTTTTTTTCTGGTAAGGTACCTTATTGTAAATTACATATATTCAGAGCAAATGATTACATATACACCTTTACCCTGCTTAGTGATTGATTATTTAGCGATATTTCACAATAGTGATCATCATCAATTTGTGCCCACTATTTCAATTTACAATCGATTTTTCACTATAATGATCGCAAAAAATTTTAAAAAAAATTTTTTTGGCAGCATTCTTGAATTTTGCGTCACTGATGACATCAGAGATATAGGTATTTTAAATTCATTTTACCCAAAAGCAAAAGTATGTTATTGTAATATATATATACAGGTAATAACTTTGCTGTAATTGTATACACATACAATATTTTATACATAAAAAATAATGTTAGTGCTGCATTCAGTATTTTGAATATAGAACGTATAAACTTAAAAAATCTATAATTACTGAATATATAATACTGTATACTGTATATATAAGTGTTGAATGTCTTTAGAAAAATTAAATTTTATTTAAATATAATGTACAGTACTTGGATTATTTAAATAAAGTTTAATTTTTCTAAAGACATTCAACACATATTAGATGATGAAATAGTCCAATATATAAATACGGTACAGGACAACTAAAATAATATCACAAACTTTCAGAAAAACACTAAATATGAATATTAAACTGTGCGCTGTGTTTATTAATTATGATATATTATTTTTAGAACACCTGGATAATTAAGTAAAAATAGTTATTGATTTTGTAACTTCATTAATAAATATGTTGTTTACACTCAAGTTGTTTCAAATCAAAAGAAAAACAACATTTTAAAATGCAAATGTCGAATTAGAAAAGTTTAAAAAGAAAAACAGATTGTATTTAAAATAAATGTTAATGAATTTTCTTCTACATGAACAGGAGGGGGCATTATTACATTACTAAAAATATAACAAAAAAATAAAATAAAAATAAACTTTGCTGTATGTTTTAGAAAATTAGAATAGATTTTTTACTTTTAAAATAAGTTGATTTTTTTTTCTAAAGTTGACTGCTTTACTAAAAGCATTAAGCATTTTGTTACTGTGGAGTACAGTAATAAGTCTTTATGTTCAATTACATAATTAATAATTAAACATTGTTTTTTAATTAGAATAATTTCACATAAGTAATAAACATAAATGTATAGTAGTAATATATACTGTAATACAAATGACAAAAAAGCACTTTAGTATGGATTTTTTTTCATTACAATGAAAAACTTCTGTGGAAGAATATAAAAACTTTTAAATCCAAATTTAGTTTCATTTTCTCTTTCTTTTTGCTGTTCTGTACTTTTTAAAGTGAAAATATGCATTTTCCCCCTAGTGATATAAAACTTCTTTTTAGATACAGTATTTAATCATCATTTTCATGAAAAAATCATAAAAATCTTTGAGCTTGGGAACCAATGTCAATATTTTGTGTCAACTGGAACCGACCAATTTTTTTCCCATAGACTCCCATTATAATTATGTATTTTGTATATGATATTCTTGCTTAATGATGAGTTTAGAAGGACCAATTGCCATTGCTAAGTAGGGGTAAAGGTGTACTTCATGAATAATATATAGAATACTGCTAACCTTGTGTCCAACATATATTTATTGTAAATAATGTTTTTTTTTATTTTTAAATGTTGGGGTTTTTAAATTTCTTTCAATTTATTAACTTGTATACAATTTCTAATAAATTACCACAATCAACAGAGCTTCTTTTTTAAAAAAACAGTCAATTAACCATAAAATAATTGTGAAAATTAATTTTTATTCAAATCTAATGTCTTAAATTGGACTGTAATTATATAAAAACAATCAGAACAATAGTAATGCCAGAAACGTGCAAACTAAAACTTAATAAGTTATTTGGCAGTAGTAAAAATAAATAATCACAATAAACCAGATGTAAACTAAATTACAACATGAGTAATATGTAAGTCAATAATACATTGAAAATGAAATTATAAAAATATGGTGTTTTATTTACAGGTATACTGTAATGGTCAGATCTGTCTATCTCACTAACACACTGCAGAATTTAAACCCAGAGATTGAACTCAACACTAGGAAAGGCTGCTTCCCAGAAATCCTAAGTTCGAACCAAAAGTCTACACTCCAAAGCGCCACCTACATGATAATGCATCTGATGCTACTAATAACCTTTTTACCAGTGCTGGTGGTCAAAAAAAAACAGGATACTCTATACTACAATATAAACTTAGGTCTGCTAACTAACATCTATGGATGGTACAAAGTAGATATATAAAAATGATGAAGACTGAGATAGTGGTTTGGATCAAGAAAGTAAATAATTAGAATCGAAATAAATAGTAAAATTCAAAAGATTTATTGGTTTAACAAGTATATTTGTACACTATCTGTGTATATAAGACAGCGATGTTGAACAATTAAAAATATATGTTGAAACAAAATGTCAATCAAATTTACATAATAGCTGGTTAATTCATTCTCTATACCTCAGGTTAATACAATTACATTACAATAATGTGTCTAAGTAAAATTAATAAAGAGAGTTTTGCAAATATATACGAGGTGTTTTGAGTAAATATAATAAATTATTGAATTAAAAGATTTGAAGTAGTAAAGATTTCAATAAAACATTTATTGAATTCAAGAATAGAATGGACTGATACTCACTTGTTAAGCTATAAGATAAGGGATGTGATTAAGACACACGAATCAATGAAATAACTAAATTCACATTAAGGAATAGGTGGTGCTAGTGAGGACTTAATGTAAAGAATGGACGGTGTGGTACTTTGAAACTATGGAGCTTTGCGACATAAAATAACTAATCAATAAATAAGAAAAATGATATACCGGATGGTGTATTGCCATAAATCTATTGGGAAGTTGTATCACATGGCAGCCCAAGTCTGAACTCATTCAAGTACTTAGCCACTGTGTGACAACTGTGTAAAATTCCCAGTTGTGACAATTCTAGTACACACTCTTAACTGGGAACCGCAGAAACAAAAAAAGGGGGAAAACAGTCTTAGCCATTTAAAGTCCTTGAAGAAGAAAAGCAGTCTCAAACATCCAATACACCTACCAGCAACACTCCAACAAAGTACGTAAAATACTTTAAAAGGACTCATTTTAGTTTAATAAACACTTAATCAATTCCCAAATATTTACTTTAAGAAATTCTGCACATTCTTGACTTCAAAATTATAACTTTTGGAAATTAAGGAAAAGACAATAAAACATTTAAAATGGGAAAATGCATAATTACAGGGTTTTATAAGAATACATGAAAGAATACATGAATTAATACGCAATCATGCATTTGTATACTATTCACTCATTAACCTCCCACATATCCTCACATTACGTTAAAACAAATATCATATGGATTCTTAAATGCAAAATTACTTAATGATTAAAAGATAGTAAGATAGCCCTCGAATGAGCGATTTAACGAGATATTAAAATATGACCAATTTATAATTAAAATGTGCTAATTGACAACATATTAATTTAAACAAAAGGAAAGGAGTAATTTGCTCGATCGACAGTGATACTGTGACACCATCATAATAAAAAAAATCAGATTAATAAATACAAATATTAACCAAAGTATAGAGACAGAGCACACTAATTAAGTTACAGAAATTTTACAAAAAAAAAAAAAATTTAAGATAGGAAACAAATTAAGTTAGCTATAGCTTATAAGAAGGAATATAATTTCACAAGAGCTCTTGGGTTAATTAGGTTACCTCATCAGAAGTAGGACATTCAAATGGATTTTCATATCAAGACTTTTCTAGTTTGATGGCAGCAGCATTTACAAGAATTTGGCAGTAACTTTTGGTTCAAAGTTCACTTCTTCAGCAGCAGTGGCAGTTTTCAGGGCTTCTTAAGTGAAGGAATCAGATGGCATAACATGCAGCAGGTGGCCATTTCTGAAAGAAAAATTGCCTTCTTGCTGGTTCTACTCTGACATTTTAAATTTCTTGTTAGAGGCTGGGGAGTACAGTTCTCCAAATACACCTGGTTTTAGCTTCTTGTAGTGGAATAAATTCTTAACTTTCAGCAAATTCAACTTTTACAAAATATCTTTTTGACCCACAAATATAATTGAAGACTTTAAAATTTGCTTGACTTCTAATTTCTGATTTTCATAACAAATTGCTTGAAGACTAACTGATGACTACTCACTTGTTTATACTCTTGTCAAAATAAATCCAGCCTTATATATGAGAGCTGTACAATAATACTGCCCTGCAGTGTAACAAACATACCCCAAAAAGATTTGCTATCTAATCAATGCTGTAATTAAACTTATCCAAACATCCAAAGGAATTTAATAAATGATATAATTAATTTTACTATTGTTAATTACCTTGTAGATATTTGAATTAAAACTTTAATTTCATTTTAGAAAAACCTTCAGTAATTAAAAATACCTTAAGTGGACATCTGCTGTATTTCTTGATAAGCCACTAGAATATATTAATTAAACTATTGTTTTCTTACCAACCCTCATTTACTTTTTACATAAATTGATGACATGATTTTAAAATCTAAAATAACTTATTTACTTCTTTTAATTTTCAATGTTTAAATCTACTTATGAGATGAATATAATGTTACTTTAAACTAAAACAAATATTACTAATGTAATATCTTTTTTTAATGAATATATTTAAACAGAAATAGTTTTAAATAACAAAATATTATTTTAAATTTTTAAAATGAATATATCACAGTATGTGCATAAATATGATCTATATAACCTGCTTTTTAAATGAATATCTTTACATGTACATACACATAATTTATATTAGTTATTTCTTCTGGGAATTATATATATATATATATATATATATATATATATATATATAACATGAGCATTTTACTCATGGTTTAAAATTAGCTGGGATTTTCGGCATATAAGCACACTACAGACACACTATGATATGTTGGAGGTATAAACTAAGGTATGAGGGCAGGAAAAATGTGAGAAAAGGTTAAATGAAGATTTGCAAACTTACTGTTTCACATTCCCTCAGTTACGGAAAACAAAAAATGTAAAAAAAAAAAGATTTTACAACAGGTGTCCACCAATGAAACTCCATAAAAAATTTACAAGATTACAGCATATAAATAAAATGATGGAAGAAACAAAATTTACTTATATAGAAATCTCCAAAAAAATTTACAAGATAATACATATAAAAAACATATACATAACACATCTATAAAATGATGGAATGAAATTTACTTATCTACCCAGATCATATATTAAATAAGGTGATTTACCCTCTCATGAATGTATTTCTAACTTATCTGTTCTCTTAATATGTGATCTCCATATTTTACAAATAACATATCTAAACCTATTATAGTCCGAAATTTTGATTTAGATGTCCAATTTCCCTTTTATTTGTCCTTTTAACCTGACCATCTTTTTTCCCAACTTACAATCCTGGATCTGATGGGTGATTGGAAAGGGGTTTAAAACTTCTGGCCATTAATAATTGTAGCCTTAGGTTGTCGGAATTCATTGTCTTATGTGGTGGCTCTTTGGTCCTTGGGTTAATGTCTAGCACTGTCATTATTTTTACTATTTCTTTTACATCATCTGGTTGAAATATTCTTTCTAAATAAGGTTGGGTATTTTTCTTAATTTCTTGAAATATTTTTATATTAATAAGCTTGGTTATCTGGGTTTGAGGTCCTATGTCTGGTGTATCATTTGGTTGAAATACTCTTTCTAAATAAAGTTGGGGATTTTCTTTATCTTCTTGAAATATTTCTATATTGCAGAGCTTTGTTAGCTGGGTTTAATGTCTAGGTCAGGCATATAATTTTTTTCATTTGCTGAATCAATGAACTCTGATTTCTGGTTCAGGGGTTCCTCTGTCAATACTCCTGAGATCAGGTCCATTTTCTCTTTTCTTGGTTCCTTGACCTCTTGACTGTTCTCCATGTAGCATTTTTCAACTTTCAAGTTGGAGGGCTTTCTGTTCCCCTCTCACTTTTACCAATATGTGGATGATGAGTCCGGTCAACTTTCTATGTTCCTCATCCCTTTTTTGGGTTTTTTCTTCTTCCCATTTTTTCACTCTTTCTTTGCTTTTTCTAAGCAATTCTCAAAATATCTCATATTAAAATCTTCAGGACCCACAGTTAGCAGGGTGATTTCATGACTCTTGGGGGGAACTCTGGAAATCCTGATGAGTCCAGCTCCAGTTCTTGTCCATCATAGTTATCCTCCATGTCCATGTTAGGCTCAATTATACTGGCCGATGATGATGGTTTTTTTGCTAAGTATTTTATCTAGGTACTTGATTATTATTACTAAAATTTGATTATTATTATTATTATATCTCTATTTTTTTATTGCTTGTGCTTATTATATTTTCACTTTTTACTAAAATTGTTAATGATGGCTTATTGGCGGCTATCTTGCTCTCATTTTTTTTGCCTACTTGCTGCTTTTTTCTAACACTATTACCATATCTACTGCCTTTTTATTACTGCTAAAAGAAATTTTAATGTTTTAAAGTCTGCTGCTTACTGAACCAAATTTTTCTGCTGCCAATATATTTAATTAAAAAATAAACATTTCTTATTTATGCTACCTGCTGAATTATTTTGATGCTAACATATATAATTAGAAGCACAAAATTTTATTTATATATGAACATTCGCTAGATCTGGGTATATTTATTTCATTTCTTCTTATTTAATATTAACATACATATATATAAATAAATAAATCAAACAAGATTGAAATAAAATCTATTAATAAGTATAATTAAATATTTATCAACCGGTTTTCATCTTCATACATAAATCAATCAAACAAGATTGAAATAAAACTCTATTAATAAGTATAATTAAATATTTATCAAACTGGTTTTCATCTTCATACATATACATTTACAGTATAATTATATTGGTCTGATTCACATCTCATTGCTTGGTCTAAATTGATATATACAAGTTTATAAAAAAACAATTATATATTTAAAAAAAGATTTAGCCTGATTTCAACATTTATTTTAGAAATAACTTTGTTTAGTGAAGTTGCCCCTGGGTGCCATGCCATCAGTTATAAATATCTATAGACTGTTAGCTTTCCCAGACAAAAATTAATTAGCTATTCCATTTAACTATGATCATTCATTATAATATTTGAATTTCATTTATTAATTTTCATTTATTATTATTAAATTTCATATGATAACCTATTATATGTAGGTCATTTGCATACAAAATGATGTTTATGCTACATTGCGCTTTGAGCCAGTAAAACTTTTTTGACAGTAAAATACAAGATTTAAATTATACATCGATTGTCACAATATTACATTTGGGACAATATTCAACAATTTATGCCATACATACATAGGTGATTTAAGTTAAATCATAAAACATAAATCACTTGTGGCACACTATAGTAAGTTGAGATTATATAACAAAGTTATATAGCAAGTTTAGATTATATAAGTGATTAAATACCTGAGTTAAACAAAACATACAGAAATATAGATATGTTGGGAAAACAAATACGCAAATATTATACATAATATAGAGTTGAAAAATCTACAAATATTAAAATATAACAGATTTGGGGGTTTAAATATGAAAAAAATGCTATATTGAGCTACATGAGTGTGGGTGTTTAAATAATGGGAGCTATAATCGAGGTCCCATGTTGGGTGCCATGAACCTGCAAAAAAACATACTATGTAACAGTCAGATTCATTTATCTCCCTAACACTGCAAAATTTAAACCCAGACACTGAACTCAACACCAGGAAGGGCTGCTTCCTGGAAATCCTAACTTTGAATCCAAAGTCTATGCTCCACAGTGCCACCTACATGATAATGCATCTGATGCTATTAATAATATAACATTTTTACCTGTGCTGGTGGTTAGAGAGAAACAAGACTTTATACTATAATATAAACTTAAGTCTGCTAACTAACATCTATGGATGGTACAAAATAGATACATAAAAGGGATGTAGACTGAGAAAGTGGTGTGGATCAAAAAAATAAATAATTAGAATTAAAATAAATAATAAAGTTTCAAAAGATTTATTGATTTAACAAATATATACACATACTATCTGTGTATATAAGACAGCAACATTGAATAATTAAAAATATATGTTGAAACAAAATGACAATCAAATTTACACAATGACTGGTTAATTCATTCTCTATACCTCGGGTTAATGCAATAACAATACAAAATGTGCCTAAGTAAAATTAATAAAGAGAGTTTGCAAATATATGTGAGATGTTTTAAGTAAATGTAATAAATTATTGAATTAAAAGATTTGAGGTAGTAAAGATTTGAATAAAACAATTTTGAATTCGAAAATAGAAAGGACTGATACTCATTAAGCTATAATATAAGGGATGTGATTAAGACATGTGAATCAATGGAAATAATTAAATTCACATTAAGTTATGCCAGAAACATGCAAACTAAAACTTAAAAAGTTATTTGGCAGTAGTAAAAATACATAATCACAATAAAGCAGATGTAAACTAAATTACAACATGAGTAATATGTAAGTCAATGGTACATTGAAAATGAAATTATAAAAATAAGATGTTTTATTCACATGCATACACATATCTATATAGATCTGTCAAATAGTGCTAACTGAAATTATAAAATATTACTAACATATAAAGTTAAATTAATTTCAGAAAACACTACACTGTGAAATATAAACCATATGTCTGATTAAAGCAACACAGGTAAATAGTTTTAGCACAGTCTGAAATTAATTTAACATTAAGTGTGATACTATGTATTGAAGCTGTACATATATCTATATTGTAACCAGACAAGGACATCCAACCTCTTCACGTCGGTTGTAACTATTTCCTGATGAGCATGTTGCAGGAAAGAACCATCGATTATCATTCCCCAATGCAAATGTTACCACTCCCACAGCAATATTTCCTGTTCATCAGAAGATGTAGTGCCATAGAGACTGGAAGCATCTAGAAATTTATTTTTGGTTTCCCAAACGGCATTATTAGAGTTTCATCTCACTACAACCTTACTTACCATCATCTGGTTATGCCGAACATAGCTCAGGAGGCATGAGATTCTTCTGAACCATGCATATATGGATGAATGATGTAAACGAAATTGACAAATGATATTATTTATTTTGAAACAACAATTTTATTTAACAACAATGTGAATTAAAGTTCTTAAAGAAGAGGAAAAGTTTTCTGATAGTCTTTATATGGGCTGTCTTCCTATCCATGTGCACATTACAGATGTTTTCTGATTGTCCCTGAGTGGGAATTGTACTTCTAGGTTCGAAGCTCCCTCATCTGAATAGATATGTATCCATATGTATGGCAGTAATTAATTTATTTAGGTATCTTGAAGTGTTTATTCTATCCAAGTATTTTGAAGTATTTACTTTATCCATGTATTATGTGTTTTAATCCAGGAATCCCAAAATATTAATTCTTTATTTTACATATCCTACATGTGTGGGTTTGAACCACTTATTTATCATTCCAATACAATTTGAAGTCATTATTGGGAAGAGATTTATTGTTACTTATCCTATTCAGTGTGGGTTTGAACCACTTACTCACCATATCACTACATTTTAAAGTCATTATTGGAAAGACCTTATGTTATTTATTATATTCAGTGTGGATTTGAACCACTGATTCAAAATATCAATACAATTTGAGGTCATTATTTGAAAGACATTATATTATTTATTATATTCACATATATAAACATTCCCTTAATTTAAGTATGTGTGGTTCCAGGGGCAATTCATTTTGTCAAAGTGTTTTTTTTATTTTTTTATAAACTCAGGATCATTATTCAGAATAAATCGTTTTGTTTTCTTATTATTTGAAAGCATTTTAATAATCAATTAATCCAGAGAACAACATTTTATTAAATCATAGATTATCTTAATAAAAATATCTTACAAAATATTGTTATTTCATCTATTATTCCACTCTGTTCCATTTTTAAATATATTTCCCTTTTGTATTACTTACAAACAATTAATAGAAAGCAACATTTCATTAAATCATATTTTAACTTAAGAAATATGATTTGTGAAATATTTTTACTTATCATATTAGGTTATAAAAGCTGTACAATTTTCCTATCTTAATATATATCTGCTGGTTCCAGAGGCAATTCATTCTATCACTGTTCCAATCAATGAGGGGCTCTGAGAGCTTGACTAGCTGGTGGCAGTTCAAAGGCGTTGATTTATTTTACTTCATAGCTGAACCGAGAGAAAGCTTTTTTTAATTATTCAAACATTTGAAGATATAATATTTTAACCACTTGTTTCTTCAATTAATCTTTTATTAGTTATAAGTTCCTTCTTTATATTGTTCCCTATTCTGTCAGTCTTGTTGGGCTAGTATTCATATAATGATGTTTTTTAATAACAGTCTTGATGCATTCTGACCATAGCTTTGCTACAAAAATATCTTAAGCAATCTCTACTCCCCTATTTATCTTTTTATGCTTTGGTGGGAACAGATTCTAATAATTCTTATCTAATGTTTTTGGAAAAACAGCTATTGATTTTTAAGCCCACAGCAATCTTTATTTTTTTATTAATCGTTAATTACAGCCTTCTTTTTGATAATCTGTAAACTTTAAACTTTTAAGAATATTGCATTTTAACAATACTTTTAATATTTTAAAATATTGAGTTTTAAATTGCTGTCATAATTTTATTTCTTCATTTTAACTTTTATTTTTGAAACTGTGTCAGATTTTTTTTAATTTCATCTCAACAGTTTTACATTTTTTGGCAGAAAGGAGGAGTAACTTCAATTAATATATGTAAACAACCTGATTGTTTCATAACCCCCTGCTAAATTTTGGGATGAAATTGCCTGGGAATATGATTTTTATTCCACAGACTATCATTTTATTATTGTTGGGTTTTTACTTGCAGAGAGATAGGCTGATGAATAGATAGATGAGAAAAATGAGTATGTGAACTGCAACGTCCAATGCTAGGACAAATGGATGGCCAAGCAAGGACTACCAACACACAAGGCCTCTGTTGTCATGAGAAAATACCTCATTTTTAAGCACTGCCCCTTCTAAGTACTTAGACAGATCATCCACAAGGAGTAGTATCCAGAAAAAATATCAGGCATTGAGCCAGCCCTGCTCATCTTTTATGAGTCTTAGGAGCTATAGATAAGGTCTATTCATGAGATGAAGGCTTATTCATGAGGCCTACATATACACTGCTGAACAACCCTGGGAGCTCAATATCTAGGTCTAGACAATGCCAAGCATATACTTTGGAGCATTATGAACACAATGCATCCAAGCAATCCCATTCATCATCCACCCACCATAAACATGAAAAGCACAAATTCAGACATCATCTCTGCCCTGCTCATATACCACTTCTATCAGCTATCTTATCTTCATTGTTCTGAGGTATAACTACCTCCAGGTTTGAGAGACTGAGGATGATGATCAGTTCTCCGATAATTTTTCATGTTTTGAGGTGATGGACTCCTATATTCTTTTGTCTTTGGTCATTTTTCAGGCCACACATCATCATGGTTGCTTGCTTTTTTATCCACATTTTGAGCTCATCACTGTTGCATGATTTTTTAATGATACGGGTCTGATATGGGCTATGCACTTCACCTGTTGAATTTCTTCTCTTCTATGGTGGTGCTTCATTTCTTTGTTGATGATACCATGGTGGTGTTTTATAATTGTTATAGTGTTGTGAAGGAAATTTCCTCTTATAATGGATAGCACCTACTCTTGTCCCATCATCTCTTCTACATGGAGCTCTATTTGGTGGCTTGGACCCTCCTTTATTGTTTGCTGAGGTACCGCAGTTGTCATGCTCTTAACAATTTGGCAACCTGCTCAATGGACCAGTGGTCCATCCTAATTATCATAACATTGGGAAACTGTGGTGGATCAACCTGATGATTAAAAGTTCCGATAATGGGTCCAGTGTCAGGGCCTTTAACTTGGCCACTTGTTTTCTAAAGAAGGGTGTGTAAGGTTCACCAGGTGGGCATTTTTTTACCATTTGCTCTATGTCACTATTCAAATCTGACCACCAAATTTATGAATGAGCTAGTTCATTTATACATAAAATCTAGGGTGTCTTTGATATAGCAGTTTTAATATACACATTCTCTCATATGAAATCAAAACACAGTCTGTCTTCAAGATACATTTGTACACATGGATAAACTATCTTAATTATTCCAAAATGGTGATAACATGAAGCTTCATAATTTATTGGGCCATTCATGTTTAACCCAATTTGTTACACATTTCTGTCCTTCATTATTTCTTGTCCAACTAAAATGTTACTGTTCAATCTTTTTAAATTTGTCTCATATAGCAGTGGAAATTCATTCTGAATACTGATTTTTGCTTTTTCTCTCTTGAAATATTCTCTAGTTATTCTGAGAGATTGGAACAAACTATATCTTAGTACGATAAAAAATACTTTCATTATTGTTTATAGTAGTAATGTTTTCTTGTGACTATTATTTATTTTTACAACCACTAATACTATTCCATTAACATTAAACCTGGTTCTATTTACATCAGTCACTAGTAAATTAGTTATCTTAATTTGGATGCTATTATTGGCTTTTTGCTTATGGCTAACTAATCCACATGAGTGAGTAATCAATGGATGCCAGAAGGCTTGTGAATAAAATCCCCATCTAGTGCCTACTCATCCAATATCCCCAGACTAGTTTCTGGCTTATGGCCTTCATCAGTGAGGAGCATTGGATCTGAGAGCACTGCATCTAGATCTTCAGCTTTAATGCAACCCTCCAGCATCCACCTTTTGTCTCCATTTAACTAGAAAACTATGAGTCTTAAACTAAAAACACCTTAATGTTTTCAATCCAAGCCCATTAGCTTATATAGTCATATGGGTCTGAACCCAGTTCAGTACACATACATGTTGGTGTGTTTGGTTCTTTAATAACCATAGCCACCACTATTTTATTAGGCCATAAGCCAGAAACTAGTCCGGGGATATTGGATAAATAGGCACTAGATTGGGATTTTATGTACAAGCCTTCTGGCATCCATTGATTACTGTAGCTTACTGTGTGTGGCAATATATATATATATATTTATATTGAGTTTTGCCTGTTTTAACAACTGTTAAACACAAGCATAAGAGGTTGTGGTCATGTGACATTTATTGGCTAAAAACCAATCCTGGCTAATAGGACAGTGGTGGCTATGAATATTAAAGAACCAAAGACACCAAAAGCTATGGGTACTAAACTGGGTTCAGACTCATATGACTATATAAGCTAATGGGCTTGGATTGAAAACATTAAGGCGATTTCAGTTTAAGACTCGTAGTTTTGTAGTTAAATGGGGATAAAAGGTGGTTGCTGGAGGGTTGCATTAGATCCTAAGATCCCTCCCTGATGAAGGCCACAAGCCAGAAACTAGTCTGGGAATATTTGATGAGTAGGCACTAGATGGAGATTTTATGCACAAGCTTTCTAGCATCCATTGATTACTCTAGCTTGCTAGGTGTGGCAATATATATAGTGAGTTTTGCCTGTTTTAACAACAGTTATACACAAGCATAAGAGGTGGTGGTCATGTGATGTGTTATTTTCTTTATCATCATTTTCATAGCATTCTTCACTACTCCCTTCGAACCACTATTTTCTTAGTAAACCTGCTTTTAAAATTTGTCATCTATTATTTCACACCTTTGACAAATGACTTGCCAAAGCATTTAAAATACTTACATATTTTAAATTTGGACAACTTTTAACTTCACCCTCCTCTTCTGAAGCAATAATCTCAGATACTGGAATCTCTGCATTTACCGTGTTATTGTGCACAATCTTATGGAATCATTATATATTAGAGTACATTCATTGAAAAGCACATGTCTCATCTTTGTGTTTCAGGACCAATAACAACTGGTCCAGTTATTTCTAAACTGATTTTCATACACAGAAATTTACATTGCCAAATGACACATATTTGTGACCTGCATATTACTAATAAAGCAAAGATGTGCTGCGTATTTAGATATTATAATTTCAAAATCACATTTAATTTCTTTTTAGCAATTGTTTGTACATTATTTATTAAATTGTTTTGGGATCACACATATGGTTTGCTAATTGCAGGATATCCTGTCATGACATTCATAGTAGAATGGCAATGTTCAGGTAATGTTCAGCTTATAACACATTAAACTTTTAATAACTTACCAATGGGTTTATTATTCATTTTATATATATATATATATTGTGCTGGTCAAAATCGTGTATTCATTTAACAAGACCAATAATCCAAGCAAAAGTACCTTGAATCCAACCATGCACAAGATACATATGTCAGGACAAGGATGAATCCTAACCTATTTGCCTAAACTATTGCCTCTCTGACTAATGGATAACGTTTGTGATGACACTAGCAGTGCTTGGTTTTATTCCGTCCCAGCTGGAGGTCATGGTTCACATAGAGACTCAAAATAATAAAGGGTTTATATGAAAAATCAATGATTTAATGGATTCTGATGATTGCAGAACAGTACAGATATGATTTGATTGATTACTAATGGTTTGAACCATAATAATGATAATTCTTTATGGCAACATTACACAGAAGTGAATTTAAATCAAAGAAATATTTAAGTAAGTAGACTAATTAACCTTAGAGATTGGGAGTGATGACAAACTAAGCTTATTTAAAATAACAATACTATAGGAATTTATTAAGGAATTTAGTACAAAATAAGTTAAGTCTTTGTTTGTACAACTTGGTGATTTTATTTAATTCGTTTTGATGTGGCTTTGACAAACAATGTAAAAGTTTGTTAATTGGTCGGCCAAAACCAATCAGCAATAAAATATTATTAGCCATTTTAAAAGATTATAAATAAATCTATTTTATATATATTACAAGATATGAAAGATGCACATTTAAAATACTATTACATTTAAAATCATTTGTATATAATGAGTGTGGGAAGCAAGATAGTTCTTAAATAAATAATTGACAATTATACAGTCAGATTTAATTAATTAACAAAATTGGTTTGTGAAGGACATGCCACCACGGCAGAGAGTCTTTCAGGTTTGCTAAATAAAGATAGAAAATGATAAAGAAGGCAGTATGCTATTATAGATTACAACAAAATAAATGAGGTCTGTTTTGAACCTCTGGGTGGCTTTACTAAAGACAATTTTTTAGGAAATACAACTAGATGATGAGAAATGCTAGCCCTCCAGTGAAACATGTCTCTAAGTAATCATAATAATATTTTGATGTGCATATACATCTTAATGGCAATGCTCAAAAAGATCTTTTGGTATGAACTATGTCAACTTTGAGGGAATGTAAAAGGTTGGACTGGTCAGATTCCAAAGGTCCTAAGAGATGATTAGCAAAGCAAAATAATAATAATAAGTGATTGGTTGTAGCTATAAATACATAATGCCTCAGATATATATAAATAGATAGTGTATCATTAACAAAATTATTAAATGAATTCCTGATTAAAATAAGCAGTTCCCTGATGTCGATAGAAAGTCCCCACAAACCTTATTCCACTAATGAATGAATCATAAATATAATATATATGTATATTAAAAAAAAAAAATTAACTAAAATATAAATTGTTTTCCACACTTCACAAATTTTTCATTTATTAATAAGTTATTAAAGATTACAAAATAAGACTGTTTTTAATTAACACAGACGGGCATTAAATAAGAAACTAATAAATTGTAAATCATAATTTTAATATTTTCTAACAAATAAAATATATGTATAAAATATATATACTGATAAAATTCTATGATACATTTTACTTAATTGATTCACTAAAATTATTTATTCTTTCAGAAATAATTACAGGGCTATTTTAAATTGGAGATAATAGTAAGATACTTTTAAAATAATTTAAATCATTCAAATAAATTTATATATAATGTACAAAACTAAATGAGCTTTCTATTAATTAATTTATGGGAAGTAAGTCTTCTGTAATGATTTTTAAGTTAAAAAAAAATAACAGGGGAAGGATTTAAAATTAATAGCTCATTGAATTTTGTATTTGGCAATTTCAGTAAGTCAAATGATCTAAACAAGCTGACAAAAATTAATTTAATTTGCCACATCAAAATAATGTAAGATTTTATAAGAATTGATATTTTAAATTGAATAAAATTAAAAGACACATTTTAAACCAAGCCGTATAAACATTACACAGATATAAAATATAAATTAATATAGATTTTGAAAACAAGTAAAATAAAATCAATGGCTTGCTGCGAATTGGACGTTACCTCACAGTCAGATCATTTAAGCTTTCTCAACACAGACAGTCCCTGGCTAGATGTTTAAAGCACTGAAAAGGCATGGATGGGCTAGTGGAACAGACCTCTGAGAAGCAAACGTCCGATCTTTTCACCCCATCATTTCTTTAGGCACAATATATATATATATATATAGATTAATCACTTCTCTTCAGTAAACTCAATAATAATCAATCCTTATCAAAGATCCACTATGTGATCTGGTTTTATCTAAAGGATTAAATCTACACTGACCTCCACCAATTGTAATCACTCTAAGCAGTTCTGTGAGGTTGGTGCCTGCTTTGGAGGGAAAATCTCTAACTGTGCATGATCATGCCCCAAGGGTTGATTTGCTAATTAAAAAAATCAACAACAACAAGCATATTAAGTTTATCAGTCATTGTACTAACAAAATCTATTTAATTAAGGTTTAGATTAACAAAAATGTAAATTTTATTCAAAAAATTTTTAGGAATTTGGTACAATGACTTTCAAACATATTTGACATAAACTTAAGTAGAAATTTACAAAATATTTCTTAAAATATTACATTGTTTAAATAATTGATACTGAAGTGTACATTGATTAAAAGATAAATATAAAATGTTACCCACTAATTAATTGAAGAAAATGAACTTTAATAGAGAATTTGAAATATTTGTAACATTTTATAGATATCTAGGATTCAACTCAATTTAAAATAAACACAATATACATTTTTACAAATATAAACTAAATAAACTAATATAAAAAGGTTAGTTTTTAATTATAAAATAAGATTAATGAAATATAAAAGATTATAATATTGATTAAAATATACTACCACCTATTATAAGATGGGTGTCAGTTAATAAAGATTGGGTTCAAACCCAGACTAGTGCTGATGACATTGGCAATAGGTGAAGCAGAAATATGTACTATATTTCCAGCTTCAATATATATATATATATTAGTTAGTATGTTCAATTAAAAAACAATTAATATCTTACTACTTATGCTTGGTAATATTTTGGGTCTAAACATTACATAAACAATTGGGTTATGGTGTATAAAGTTGAACTCTATCGCAATACCTTATTGCTGTCTTTCATTTTAAATCTAAAAACATTCTCAGTTATTTTTCCACTGGAATTGTTAAATCACCATTTACAGCTAACTGGCATTAGCTTTATTAAGTTTCTCCATGCAGCTAAGTTCTGTTGACAAAATTCTACAGCTTTGCTACTTTGTAAACTATTTCTTTTTATGTAAATTAGAATAACTGGATCACTTGTATATAGCATAATTCTCTATTGTTTTGCATTATATTATTTCTAGAGTATTAATTTTGATTGCCCCATATTACCCATTTCTAAATGCATACACACACCTCTTTTTTGAACCTATATTATAAGAATAATGGCCAGAAAATATGGTTGGATAATCAGTTTGACCATAGTAGTTAGGTCATTCATTTAAAATATAATTGGTAATTGTTCCTATCAAGTGTTTATCTTAAATAAGCAAATTTATTGGGGTAACAGCACATCAACATGAGGCTTGATAAAGCAACATCATGGTGAACTATACATGTACTGCCTTTAGCCTATGGTTGCAATAAAAAATATCATTATTATATAGGTATTTTTGATATGCGATGTATTGATTAATTGCTAGTAAATATAAAGTGATAAATTAGTTGTTGCTCTTATTGCAGTGATAAAATATTTCGAAAGCTACATGCAAGAACAAAGCAGTTTTTATTAAAAATAAAGAATTAAATGAAGTTACTGTATATATAAATAATGGTATTTTCATGAAGATAAAGAATAGGTAAATATCTTAATAAGGCTGAGTTTTTCTTTTATAATAAACCTATCTGCCAACTGAAGCTTTTTTCTCATTTAAATCGAGTTTTAAATGCACTCTTAGTGATTATATTATCTTTTGAAAAGATCACAATTGAAGAATAGAAATTTATTAAGCTAGTCACCATCATGCCTGTCTAGTGGAATTCATTGTCAGAAGTACTGTCTATATAATTACATGCACAAACCCACAATCCCATTGCTACAATTATTATTAAAAATGTGACCTTATAAGAGGCTCACATATTTAAATGACTAAAAAAAAGGAAGACAAAAAAAACCTGTATCAAAAACAGTACCCTAACATTAGCAAAAACCTTATTCTATAAGGCAGAAAAATCTCTATCTACACCAATATAATTATTGTGTGATAGGTAAAAAATTTGTTGTAGCACTTATTTCTAAATGTGCATTACAAAGATCTGTATATAACTGACATGAGATAAATCATTGTGTAATCAGTCACCTTGCTCTATCAGTCACTTGCATATGACAGGTCATTATACTTTCAAAGCTTTACTGTTCTTTTTTTTTTTTTTCAATAACATATTACAATCCATTGTTTTAACAATGTAATAGGTTTTGTAAAAAAAATATTGCATATTTAAAATATATTCAGTATAAAGCAAATAATGGCATCAGAAAAATATGCAATAATATAAAAATTATAATGGAATACCTTGGTATTCAATGAATATATTTATTCATTAAAATTGATCATCATACCAGATAAAAATGCAAATTGCTTTCCAAACATTGTAGGCCACTAATTTTACCCACATACACAAAATGCATCTCAATGTAATAATTATATAAAACATTTAACTGTAAATAATTTAAAATTATCTCATACTAATTTTCTAAGCCAGTTAATTCAAAGATGTGTATGTGTAAGAATAACCTTTAATTACATATGTTATTGCTAAGTAATGTGAATTACTAACTGACTTATTTTATTCAATGAGCATATAAAAAACAGGTTTATTTAAAATTTATTCATATTATTAAAATGTGCATAAATTTTTATTGTCGTCTTAGAATTGACTTTATTAATAGTAGTAGATCTTATTTCAACAATAATAAAAAACAATAACAAATAATATCTTTTTGAATTTATATTATGTACAATAATAATCATTAGTGCGACTTAATGTGAAGTTTATTTGAAATTTTATTTGATGATAATCACTTTTAGATATGTAATAATGTTTAAAATAGATGGTGAATAGCTATGCCTTACATGAGTTTGATTGCTAGCATTTGCTCCATGTTTAACAAGTTCGTCAACCACTGACAAATGACCTTCATAAGCAGCAAAATGAAGAGGTGACCAACCATCCTAAAGCAATAAATAGAAAATAGTAATAAATTTAATATCTTTAAATATAAAAAAGTAAATGAATTATTTATGTTAAATGTCCAAAAATAATCAAACATAAGATTAAGTAGATTATTACACTTCATTGAAAATTATAATGTAAAAGTGAACATAATGTAAAAATTAACATAGTACAATGAGTAATAATATAGTGTTTGAAAAATATAAAATTTATTCAATAAAAAATAAAAATATTGTATTAAAAACAAAAGCTAAAAATACTGAATAGTGATAAAATGTAATTAGATGAAATATAGTTCAATATTAATAAATGATTTGCATTTAAAAAATAGTAAGATATAGCTATAAATGAATTCACTGTAATGAGTTTTATAAATGGATAAAATCAGTAGTTTGTAATCTTTTTTTAAAGATAATTTTATATTTAATTAAGAAATGCAGTGACAAAGTATTCTATTCTTATTTATGAGTAGTATTCTAAAGAAAGTATACATTGGTGAGGTATAAATATTCATTGATCTTTTGAATAAGTCTCTTAACATCAGATAAGTACTCTACAACACTTGTCATTGGGCACACTTGTGTTGACAAGTTTTTTGTCATATATACAATATCTGAAATAATTATAATATGGATATTATTCTATTGAAAAATATGTGTGCTACATTACTCTCTGCAGAGAGGAACAATTTTTTCATACATCTATAACTGATTTTTTTTTACAAAATTGACAAAATCTTGTCACCACATTAAATTTTAAAATTTATATTTACTTAACATTAGTAATGCATGCCACATATTCTTGTTACATATGTGAGCGTAACATCAATGAAATACAGTCATGATTGAAACATGATAGGTTAAAATCTTTCATATAAAATGTCAGTTTCTATGATCTTTTTTTACTGGTATTGATATGAAGTTCAAAATAAATTTAAATAGTAAATGATATTCCTCCAAATTTATCCAGTAAATAAGCTCTAATATTCATATTATAATAAAATAATCTTTTTTTGAACTGACATTTGATAGTTATTACTTCTTTTGGAAGGTGATCATTTATTATAATTTAATTGAATTCATTGTTAGATCATTTTTACTATATATATTGTACCGGTCAAAACATGTTTATCCATCTAACATGAGCTGGAACTCACAAAATGTACTTCAAACCCAGTCAAGCCTGAGATTTATGTCAGGGGCCAGCCTGAATTCTAACCCACTCTCTAAGCCCCAGATTAAACACTGAATGGATAACATACCAATGATGGCACATGATAATTAATTATTAATCCGGCCCATTAGCAAAGCAGAGAAGACAATGAGACATCTATTACTATGACTAAATTAAAATATATATATGCATGGCTGTACATTTGGAAGTGGAGAAAAAGGAATTTGAACTATTCAGACAAGTTGGATAATAAAAATTAATTTAATATAATGACAAAGTATTTACATACATTTATAAATTAATGGCCTACATAAGTATGTACGTGAATGAGCAAGCGGTCTACCAAACAATAGATACTTAAATTGTCATTTATGCTATATTTCTCATATGCCCTTTATTAGCTAAATAATATATTATAAATAAACACACATCTTTGGTGGGTCTCATATTAAAATGCCAATCAAATATTAGAAAAGAATTACATAATATTGCCATTAACACTTTGACTTACAGTTCTGAAACATGGTGATTAACATATGATTTTGGGGAGCATTCTGGGATTCATTACAGATATAATACAAACTATTTTCAGGCTATTACAGTCGTGAAAATAAATAAAATACATTTAAAAAACATATTTGATTATATGATGAAATACTTAATGAAAGTTCTTTTAATTAGCGCTGATAAGAACTCTTTATTTTCCTCAAGGCAAATACACTTAAATAAATAAATAACCAATTACAACAATGGGATTGGATAATAAAACTAAAATAATATTAGTAATTAATTTAACTAATAATATTTGGCATTGATATATATTGATATATATATTTTAATATTATTACAGCACTAAAATTAGGTCATAAGCAAAAGAAATAATAATATGAATAAGAGGTGGTACTAACATAGGCAAAAACTCAATGATAAGGTCATGCTTCTGGATGAAAAACGAAACCTAACACCCCCTTTTCTAGGGCAGTGCTTAGTGAAAAGTGGATAAAGTATGCCGTGAAAGTCACCGAAGTGCAGTTCTTTCATATAAAGAAAGTGGATAGGCATAGTGTGTGCCAGATTTATGGGAATCACTGCCAGAGGCCTTTTTATACAAAATAAATGGTCCTGGGTAGGCCAACTATCCTCAGAACAAGGCTTGAAAAGTAAATCTATGGGTTCAAACTTGTCACAACCCCCAGATTACAAGAATACAAGCATGTAATATATATATATATATATATATATATATATATATATATATATCTTCATATATATATATATATATATATATATATGAAGATAAGACAAATGTTAGTGACACAATAATGATAAATGTCACTAATGACATTGAATAAGTTTTACTGCTTTAAAATAAATGACCCTTATTTGAATGCCATAATTTAGACAAATAATACGCTATGCTGTTATAATATATATAGAGGAATTTAGATTTCATTTACTAAAATATACGCCCATGGCTTATTGGCTAAATGATCACCCATATGATGTATACAAAAGGAGAATAGTATTGCTATTACAATCAGTTCTTAACTTTTCAATATTAACTTTTGATGTAATCATTTGTGACTGAAAGAGAACTTCTATGATCTGATCTGAAATGATTAATAAAGATTGCATCATTTATGATGAGTGATCTTTGAAACATGATGATTTCATAATTCCAGCAATCTCAATGTTATCATCACATGATCACCATTTCTTATGCTTGCGCTTAACTGTTATTAAAACAGGCAAAACTCTCTCTATATGTATTGCAATATGTATATAGAGAGTTTTGCCTGTTTTAATAACAGTTGAGAGCAAGCATAAGAAATGGTGATCATGTGATATTTATTGGCATAAAACCAATCCAGTCTAATAGGATAGTGAGCCAAAGACATCAAAATGTATAGGTACTAAACTGAGTTCAGACCTATATGACTATATAAGCTGAAGAGCTTGGATTGAAAATTATTATATTGTTTTCAATTTAAGTCTCATAGTTTTGTAGTTAAGTAGAGATAAAAGGTGGCTGCTGGAGGGTTGCATTAGATCCTAAGATCTAGGTGCAGTGCTCTCAGATCCAAGGCTCCTCACTGACAAAGGCCAGAAACTAGTCTGGGGGTATTGGATGAGTAGGCACTAGATGGGGATTTTATGCACAAGCCTTCTGGAATCCATTGAATACTCTGGCTTGCATTGAGTGGCAATATGTATATAGAGAGTTTTGCCTGTCTTAATCTCAATGTTATGTTATAAAATAAATATGCAATGTGATATGATATGTTGGACTATTTCCATCATCTATGAGTGAATGTTGAAAGTATAGAAAATTTTAAACTTTATTTATACTTTTCAAATATGAACAACTTGTTACTAATAACACACCAATAAACAACACAGGATAATAATTACACATTTTTTTTAGTAGTATTATCCTCCACTCTTCTTCATGTGTTGCTGGCCTGAAATGCACAGTGACAGTATTCACATAGAAGTCAAACTCACACCTTTAGATCCTTGTATTTTGAATTTAAGGCAAATGCTCTAACCAACTGACCTATTCTATCAAAGGCAACAGATGGTAGAAATTTGATATATTTATATGAAGGTTAATTCAATTCTTCCTGAGTCTTTCAATGTTTTATTGTTTTGTCAAGAGCAAGGTTAAATAGTTTTTATTATTATTATTATTATATTACTTTTTCCTAAGGGAAAGATTAATTAGAAACTTTCATATATTGTGTATGGTCACAATAGGTTGACTTATAGGACTATTTATCATTGTCATGTGAGCAGCTTCCATGGATTTTCTTCTATATATTTTTTCCTCTTTATTCAATATCTTGCTATTTTCCAATTAAATGTATAACGATTAGTATATACACGGTAGTCTATGGTAGACACGTGTTTTTTTTTCTTTTAACCATTAGTTTGTGTTCTTTCAGTGACTGATTAACATGGCAATAGGTCTTACTAATATACTTCTTTGCACCTTCACATGGTATTTCATATATGCAGTTTTTGTTCTTCAGCATTTCCAGTTTAGGCTTAGTAAAAGTAAGAATTCCTCAAAGTATGGTTTGGATTTTGAAAGCTGTTTTAATGTTATATTGTTTGATACACTACAGTACCAATAATTGTTTTCTCTTTTATTGTCTCTTTGTGTTGTCTATTAAAGATTTTCTTAATGAGTTCTGATGGATAACCATTCTTCATAAGCATTTTTTTCATGTGAATCTTTTCTTTTTCCACATCATTGGTTTCTGAACAAACCTCTTTTGCTCTGTTCATAGTGATAGTACAATTCCATGTTTAGTGCTTCTGGTCTGATTGGATATATATATATGCCAAATACTTGCCAGTGTGTGTTGGCTTTCTATACACTGTTGTTTTTACTTTGCCAACTCTCAAATTTTGCTGCTAAAAATAATAATAATAATAAATTAAGTGTACATGCACTCACCCATGAGCATAGTACATGGTTATGCTTAAAGTGTATCTGTATATAAGCCAATCTTTGCTCATCATACTGAAATCAGGGCTTCAAGTTATTGTGTACCTGAGCTTTAAATTATTAATTGAATTGTACAAATGTATCCATTCTATAGCAGGAGAGATAGATTCTCATCTTTAACCACTTGCAATGAAATACATAATAAATTTTGAATTTACTGTTCCTATTTTATAATATTACATATATAGTTTGTGCTACAATAATAATAGAACATTTCTTATAATAATCAGATTTTGTAAATCATGTCATTTTACTATAATCATTTTAAGTCATCTGAAGTTTGTATTTTATTTATCTATCTATCTATCTATCTATCTATCTATCTATCTATCTATCTATCTATCTATCTATCTATCTATATATATATATATATATATATATATATATATATATATATATATATATTCTTAAAACATTAAACAATCATCAACTCTAAAAGTATATGTGTTTTTTTTTTAAAATAAAAATGCTGTCTATTTTAAAACATTATAATATCAAAAACTGACCCCAATTAACTAAAAGCAAAATTTAGAATACATTTTAAAAGAATATATAATGTGGATTATAACATGTAAATAATAATATATTTAGAAAAAAAAAAGTTTAATCTTTCTAATTAATTTGTATATATATTATAAATGCAAGAATTAATATTTTAGCCATTTGTTACTATTATTGATTATATTGATTCTATCTTGTCAATAGATATATCATAAAAACTGAAAACTGTCATGCTTTGTACATATTTTATATTTAAAATGTTAGATAATCAATAAAATTAAATCTATTTGAATTGCATTCATAGGACTGATAATCATTCAGTTTTATAAATAGAAACAAGCTAAAGTTTGCACATATTGATGTATAACATCAGTAAGGTAAATTATAAGAATAATAGAAATTAAACTCATGATGACTTAAACTCAATTCTTTTTGGTAAATTAATATTAGCATGCAATGCAGCCTAATGGGAAGACTTTTTGATATGTCATGTGATGAGACTCTTATGGAGTGTTGTAATATTTATAGAAGATAAACATATATGACTTACTTTAGATTGATTGTTAATATCAGCTCCATGTTTAATAAGTGCTTCAACCACAGGAAAATGACCATTAAAAGCAGCACGACAAAGTGGAGACCATCCACCCTAAAAGAAATGATGTACAATGGTAATTATCAACTTCCTGAATATTGAAAGTTCTACAAACTTTTTCTTATATAGATGTATTGAGAATTTCAGTAATGAATTATCTCTAGTTAAATCCCCACATTAAATATCTTTTGTTTTCTTAAATGTATAAAACAGCTTTTATTAATAGCTATATCAGTAATAAAAAATATGATGGTGCAAAATGTAATAAATTCCACTACCATAAATGATTAAAGTCATTAAAAATTTAATAAAAATTTACAAACATATGAAAAAAAATTGATAAAAGTATAAGATGTATAAGAAAAAGACAGCATAAATTAAATAAATCATAAACATATGACACATTACTGTAATAGACTGTTTACTATTAAAAAAATTAAATTCGATTTTTTTATGTATTTCATTTCAAGGGAGAAAATATATTAACTGGTAGTGAAAGATTAAATATAATCAGCAACTGTTACAACTGTTGGGAAAAACTATTTATATAAAAGTAAAAGAATAATTTAATGTTGCAAATATTTTTGTGTTTATAGTTAGAAGCAAGGCCACTTTTTTAAAACAGTCATTTAATATTTAATTTAAAACGAAACCAATAAACAGAATTCCAGTTTTAATAAATGAATACAAATATAGTGTAAATACTTAAAAAAGATTTGAACAGAGACATTAAAGGTCCCTTCAATAACATACTTTTTGTTATATAACCGATACACATGACCACATTCATGTGAAAAATACAAATCAGACATGTATGTGGTCATATGTATCAGCTATATAAGATAAAGGGAGCATGAATGTCTGTTCAAATCCCCTTTAATTTTTGTTTTATTACATTAAAATATTATTTTACATCATAAAATAAAGAATTAACATTTTCCAAATAAATACATACAAAATGTATATAGAGAAAAGCTTCATTTAATTCTAAAACAGCATGATATGATGAGCATGCTTTCGACTAACTAGTAATCATATTCATAGCAATAGTTGTGATATTTATCAAATACTAAAGAAATTTTTCTCTGTATATATTTTGTATGTATTTATTTTGAATTATATTGGTCTGAGAAGTGTATTTTGAAAGTTCAGTTAACATATTCATAAAAAGTATTTACTGAAATATAATTTATTAATATCATATATAAATAATGTATCAAAAATCTCTTTAAGTAAAAGTTCATCAGAAGTATTTTCTGAAATCCCTCATTAGTAATCAAGTATGCTGTAGTTGGAATATTTAAATAAGTCTGAACAGAAATAATTTATAATTAACCAGTCTATTAAGTTACTATATGCATAAAGCAACATTTATGTTTTAATTAATCAATCATTGGCCTTTAGTACAGAATCATGAAAAAAAAACTAATTATAATACAGTTTTCATTAGACATTATAGTAATGCGGATATGTATGAGATTGAAATTTTCAAATTCATATTACTGGTTTAAAATGTCATAAGTTGCTATCATTGGTCATCAATTTTACATCTCTTATTAGTCACCAACTTTTTATTTTAAATTCTCAAGCTCATGAGAGTAAATATACAGGAACATATTTTTTCCATTTATGAGGGTAAGTTGAAGTAAATAATTTGGTAACTCTGCTACATCTAATCAAACATAAAATTTAAAATATATGTAAATTTTTATCTTTCAAAAATTCTGCCACAAATTATATCACAAAACTGAAAATATGTTACAAATATTCTTTCACTTAAAAAAAAATAATATCCAAAATAATAATGTTACAAGACTAAATAACATTTAAATGCTTTCCATTAATTTAAAAAAAAGCAATAATTGGAGACTATTTTTGCCTTTTTTCATATCCAAATTAACCATCATATTTTATATGGGTTTAGAAGAATATAATATTTGCTTATGCAGAAAGTATGTATTGAATACTAAATCAGGTGTTTAAAGAGGCTCTCACATCCATATTTTAAAATTATTATATTACATAGTAAAAAATGATTCGTGATTTTAATCTTTATTAAAAATAAGTTTAATAGAAAAAACAGCTCATTTTTCAAGACATTTCAATCTCATGCTATATTCTTCAAAACCTTTATTTTATTTTATTTTTTAACATATCAGAGAATTTTATTCTTTTACATTCCTTTGTTTTTTATGAATTGTACAATCCTCTCAGGTGCTATATTTTTAGGATTAATCTATTTGTAAACATGTTCCAAACAATTTTTCATTTGCTAAGTGTCTTTTAAAAATTATCTTTTTCATTTATTTTCCTTAGTAATTTTAAATTGTTTAATCTATTCTACTAACTTCTCATTTTCTTTACATGCAAACACTTATTTTTAAAACATGATATTTTCTGCTTTACTTATTTCAAGCTTTCTCTTGACTCTCAATATAAATTTAAATATTCAAAACAATCAAGAATTTTTTGCGTGTAATTTTATTTGCCACATTTAAGATTAATTTTTAAAAAAGTAATTTAATGTATAATTTGTCAGATCAATTATTTCCAAAGCTGGTGAAAATGTCTTTAAAATTCTTCCAAAATATGTTTTTGAAAAATTGGTGAAATAATTATTTTGAATATTGATTACTATTTTGATTAATTTATTTAAATCTACAAAACTAAAAGATTTAAATAATGTCCATTATATCAGAGGTGTTATCTATGATGTGCATTAGTTTAGAATTGTAGCACACAATTTAGGGCAAGGGTGTATATGTTTTATAAGTTATTTATCATATGTTTTTGAATGAATTTTTTTCATTACATATACATGTTAATACTTATATAATTTGTTATTAATAAAGTTTATTGTAGAAAAAAGTGCGTTATTATTGAAATAGAGAACGAATAATAAAATGTTACATTCCAATAAGAAATTAATTTGTACTAGATTCACTGAAAGTGAACACAATAACAGATTTGTTATCAGATTTTGACTTGAATTTTACTTTAAAACTAGTAAACTGAGAGAGTAAAATAAATATTATTTAAAACTAGTAGTTCCCAACAAAATGTGAAAGTAGAGTGGATTGAGTAAATCAAAAGTCTATTCTAAAAAAGCCCTATTGTCTTCAAAATCTGTGATTATTATGTGCTACCCACTGGCAAAACATCTGTTTCCTGGAATTAAAATCTAATTCAGTTGATGTATATATACATGGCATAACCATTACATACTATGCATGATTATTTTATGGGACATCAAGGCAAGGCATAACAATACCTGGACAGAAGTTAGACAAATATATTTAAGAAAATCATAATTAAAATTACATCATTATATTTTGCAAGAATTTATAATGTCCATCAAATATTTTAATGTCATGAATGATTATGAAATGATTTAAAACTTTAAAAGATCTAAATCGGTCAATCACAAGATATAAATTATATTACTTTTTTTATTTAATCGTTAATTGGCACATAATTTGCTCCATATTTTTATTTATATTAGCAATCACTGGATTTTATTTCAATTGCCATAAAAGATATGCAGCATGAATTTATCATTTAATTTTTTTTTAAAAATAAGAATGTATATATTTTACCAATAGATGTAAAATAACAGTAAACAATAGCACAACAAAATATCTCAAAAATAAGCAAAAGATTAATAAAAATAGTAATGAAAAAAATAAAAAATATTTTTCATCATAAATTTTGGAAAAAAAAATATATTTTTTTGCATTCATACTACAACAATGAAATGGATGGCAGAACCAATACAAAAAATAAAGTTGATTATCTAATAAACATAAACATAGAGAAATCATTATGTACTGGAAAAAACAATATGTCAAAAGTAATAATATCAAAAAATATAACAGCCAACCAAATTATAAATTAAAATATTGCTAAAATGCTAACATCAAAATTGTATTCATCTGCTACAATATTTACCATTATTTAGAATTTTGTGAAAAACTTATCAACGATCTACATAATTTGATTACTCAATGTATAAGTCAATCATTTCATAATGATGAATTGATTATATTTTTCTAAAATTAAATCCTCTCACCTACATTTCTGGATTGATTGTAAAAAAAAATATTGGTAAAAGCAATTGTGCTTTGATTTTGAGAGTATTTTTATGTTTTTTAGCAATATCTTTGGTATTCAAATGTCTAACTTTCTATATTATTATATCATAAGCAATTGCTCTGTCATCATAAGTTTCTGATGTTTAAGCAACTATCAGAAACTCTTGGAACTTTTATCTAGACATTAAATAAATCTGATCATATACTTAAATAAATTATATACTATATAATTAGGTAGAGAACTTATAAACAATAAATACAGTGACTTATTTCTATTTTTATAATAATTTAGAAAAATTAAAAGAAAAGAATATTCCTACCTACTTTAAATTTTATCAAAAATACTGAGTTTGAAAGCTTACACAAAGTGATTTGCAAAACAAAATACAAATTAAAAGAAAAATTTAATATACATTTTCAGAAAATATAAGCAACTAAACTAAAAAAATTTGTAGCCCTCTAATTAATATGTACATTATAAATAAAGTTGTCAATATTTTATCCACTTTCAGCCTTTATAGTATAAATTTTATTTTAGCAATAAACTCTTATGATTTCTGAACATCTTATGTAAAAAAATGTTATATGTAAAATTAACAAAAAGAATTAGTATTTCATTTAGATTTTTGTTTGCAGATTATTTAGTTAGGTAATCGAAACATCTATTTTTTTTTATAAAAAATAAAAACAAATTTGAAAAAAATCTGTTTTTTAAACATATCTAAACTATCAAGACAGTGTTTCGCTTTAATTAATTAATAACTAATATTTGATTCATATTCAATCAGTTCAATAAACCATGGATACAAATGTAAGATTTGAAATTATTCATTTATTTCTTTTAGAATAAGAAAATTAAACATATTGTCAATTAAGCATTATCTTCTTCGTAAATTAATACTAGTATGCAATGCCACCTAATGAGAACTCTCAGAAAATATCATTTGATATCATTCACATTTATATGTGTGTTCTAATATTTATAAAAAAGAAACAATTATGACTTACTTTAGATTGACTATTAATATCTGCTCCATATGTAATAAGATTTTCAACCATAGAAAGATAACCATTATAAGCAGCACTATGAAGTGGAGACCATCCATCCTAAAACAGGAGTAGAAGTAGAAATTATCAATTTTTTGACAAAATGTAAAGAAATAAGCCAGAAAAAACTGCTTCTTAAATAATTTATTAACTTTAAAAGTGTTCCCACAAAGTGGAAAATGTGAAATATATAATTTTACATGTTTTTTGTCTTCTATTTAGTATTTTTTAATAAAAAAAAAACAAAATTAAAAACAAAATTTTATATATAACAAATAAAAAGTGTGGTTTATTAAAAGTATAATTCAATATTGAAGAAAATACAATAATTAAGAGATTTTATTAAGTATCAATTTAATAAAAACATCCAAAATACAAATGAATTAAACTCAAAGGTAATTAGATAAGAAAAAGTCAAAATAAATAATTCAGAAAAAAAAAAGAAATGCCCTGCAATAAAATGTGTTGCTGGATAAAGAAAATGGTAATTTATTTTATATTTTTAGTTTTAAGAGAACATTCATAATAATCAAAATAATATAAAGTGAATTTTATAAAAGATACAAAAAGTCTATAAAAGTGCAATGATAATGAAGTATTTGACATTTGAATTTAATTTTATTTGCCTATAATAAATAATTTGGCAATATTCATTTTATAGGTCTCATTTTATATTCAAGCAAAAATATCTATAACCAGAATATCAGTTTTATATGGTAAAACAAAACTTACCTGGGTTATGTGAAGTCCAGGATTTTTTTAATTTTTTTCTTTAATAATTTTTTTAAAGATTTATTGAAATTAAACAAAAAAATTTATTATTTTATAAATAAATATGAGAATTTTACATTAGTTTGAAAGGCCATTCTTTCAACTTCAATTACATGCTTCTCAAAACTAAATGTTAATATGGTATACTTCTTTCCTAACTAAATATCAAGTTTGAAACATAAATTTATGTACTGTTCATGATTTAAATAGCATATGTGCTGATTTTTTTCAGAGCATTTTTTCCTTTAAAATGTTTTATTAAAACAGGCAAAAGTCACTATACATATTGCCACCCACCGCAAGGTAGAGTAATCAATGGATGCCAGAAGGCTTGTGTATAAAGTCCCTATCTAGTGACTACTCATCCAATATCCCCAGACTAGTTTCTGGCTTGTGGCCTTCGATAAGAAGCCACTAGATAGGGATTTTATGCACAAGCCTTCTGGCATCCATTGATTACTCCAGCTTGCTATATGTGGCAATATGTATAGTGAGTTTGCCTGTTTTAATAACAGTTATACACAAGCAAAAGAAGTGGTGGTCATGTGATGTTTATTGACTTAAATGTTTTATTCCAATACCATATTTTTTGAATCCAGAAATGTAGCTGGCCATCATTTTTGTAATATACCCTTTTTTTAGTTGTTTTAACAAATTACTTTTTTTGCATAAAATTGTTCATAAAATATTATTATGGTTTATTTAATGGAGAACAAATAATGTTTTTTTCATTGAAAAACATGCCTCATTGTAAATTTAACAACTAACATCTTTATGGAAAAAATATTCATACATTGACCAATCAGATAACAGTAAAAATAAAAATTTTATATAAGAAATATGGGATTATTTTATAAAGATTACTGAAGAGTTTATAAAAAATATTTACTGAAATATATATTATTAATATATACAATGTAAACATTTTATTAAATATAAATTTATGAGTTTTCTGCTTAATTCCTCAATGAAATATATAGTTTATTGCTTTGCATATTTAAAAATGTTATGACATCAGTTCAAATTTTTTACTGTAGAGAAAAATATAACATTCATAGAACTTCAAACAGAAAAAAATTCTAATTAATATGCATGGTTAATGATTACTACATTCAAAAGGAATCATTAATATTTTAATACTTGTCATTAACATTTTATTTAGAATTGTAACAGAAAGGCTTAGAGCAACATTAAGATTTAAATTTCTTATTAAATTAATTATACTCACAACATGACATATGTGAGCTAAATTTAAAAAACCATAATCACAAAATGAAAATGTGGACAAAATATAGCCTTTTTAGTATTCATTTTGAGAATCTTTTTCTAGTCATATAATGTGAATTAAAAGCACTCATGCTGGGTACTTGTGGAAAATATTGTGCCTTTATATTATAACAGGTCTGTTATATGGCAAATAATAATATAGCATATATCCACAAATATATATATAAAGTTGAATAGAAAAGTGGAAATAAACACAGATAAAAATTTTGTAGATATTTTTCTACATTTTCCTGGAATAAGTAAAAGATTAAATAATTATGAATTTAAAACAAAATTTCCTTTATGATATAAACATTTAAAAAAGTCTAAATAAATTATATTATTATTCTGATTTTGAAATTAAAAAAACAAGTGTGTTTTATGTTTAACATAGAACTGATAATTGTAAATATTTACATTATCTATTCTTTTTGAAAAATCTTTTAATTAAAACTTGTATAAAATATCTATTTTTTAATTAGTGTTTGTATGCATTTCTACTACATAGTTAAAAACCTTTGTAGATTAAAAATTCCCAAGGATTAAAGTAAAAACATATATCATACTTTTGGTAAAGTTTTAAAGTTGCTGTTGAAAGGATTAGTGATATTTTTTTGAAAAGATAAAAATTTTTTTTAATTAAATGTTCTGCTATCACCTCAAACCAATTCTATAAAAAGGCTAATAACAATATCAGTTCAGTTTGATTTGTAATTTTTGTAAGAGCTGGACAGAAAAGTCTGTTTTTTAGTTTTGAACAGTCTGGTTTTAATATTTAGAGAAGCAGCTGGCTCATAGTTAGCTGTAAAGTTGGCTAAAGTATTTTGTGAAGAGTTGGCTGTATTTTATTAGTAAGTGTAGCAGAGAATAGCAATAGTAAAGCTAGCTGCAGAGCTAAGAGTTATACAAAAATTGCTTGCATGAAAATTTAACTGAAGTGATGCGAGTAGATCCAACAGTGAGCCGTCTACTAGATCAATATACTGGAGTTTTGATTCACTTGAAGACTGGGTCAACTTCAAAACTGAATAAATTAGCCTGTACAAATGTGTTTGGAAGACAGGTTGCTGGCTTAAAGCTCATCAAGCCCTAGACAGAAGGAAGAATGCCAACCATACCTGAATTATACTTTTCTCTGATTATGAAAATCCTGGACTATATCTATCTTACTAAGAGCAACCTACATAGAGAAGCACAGATTAATGTATATATACAATGGTGAGTAGCATTATATACAATGAGAATGAAATTTCAAATAATTTCTTTAATAGGAATGACATTTAAAAATCTATATACTTTAGGAGATAAAAAGAAAATAATTTTGCTTGAATTGAATTCAAATCTAAAAGTAAATTCATAGACAATTTCTTTCGAAAAAGGAAAAGAGAGTTACATGTCAAAAAATAAGTTTATTTTTTTTAAAAAAAGAGAAAAAATACTTTTATTGACTGAAAAAAAGGGAAACTAATTAATAATTTTAATTCATGTCATCTATATGTGTATAGATACACACATACATGTGAATTTTATGTATACTTTTCAAATGGAATTGTGACATATTTTTAATAATTTTATTATCTTGATGAATTCAAACATGTTAAATTTATATCAAACCATGCCTCTGTGCTGAATGGGTTTTAAGTAAAGCTAATGTGTTAATTATGTAAATAAATGTAATAATTTAAATTTTGTAAATCAAAAATGTGACAATTTTTTATATGTTAATCAAAATCAAAAGGCTATATTCTGCAGACCTTTATTTCATTTATTTATTAATATTATTATTAATAAACTTGAATTTAATTGTTAAAAATTGAATTAAATCATCATTTCTTGTTCACATAACAGTAATAGAGCGTATGCTTTCTGAGCTAGATTTGAGCACAGGCTGAGTATATAAAAGGGGATGTACTTATTGCTTAAGGAGCATCCAATGATGATACATAAGATTATATTCTTTAAAGCTTCTGTACTACATTTTATTTTAGTTTAGTCTTATTAGAAATTAAGTTTGCAGTTTGCCAATAAATTAATGGTATTATGTGACCAGAGCATTGATGATGATCAGCATGTTTTAATATCCTGGCATTGTTGATTATTATATATTGTGATGGATGACCACTAAGATGATACATCCAAATTAATGGTTTCAATAATCTGCCATAAGATGGCAAAGGGTAAATAGTTAGTCTGGTCTACAGAAGACCCATTTCCAATTTAATCACCAGATTAATTGTTGATTTATAATTTATATATTTAAAATCCAGCCACAAGATGGACTGTTAATTTACTTTTAGTTTGATTGATGGATCATTCATGATGGTTAATGGTTGATTTCTTTGAGTATTACTAGTAGTTACTTTTACTTATAATGCTAGGTTTATGGTTAATTATACCTTTAGTTGCTTATGCTAAGATAGATAGCTGGCTGATCTCTCAGAGATCACTTGAACTCATGCTCTCTTTGATATATAAAATTGCTTTTATATTTATGATTAGCAAACATTACTTTAATGATTAATTTAATATTTAATTTTTAAATTTTGTTTATTTTTGATGGTTGCCATCATTTCCTTCAATCTTGATATTCCCCATTCTATTTTATATATAAAAGCTTATCAAGGTGAACAATTTATAAAAAAATGTTGCATCTAGTTAAAAGAAAAAGTCAAAATATAAGTAGTTTCTTTCTTACCACTAGTAGTAAAAGAAACAATAACACAATTACAGGTAGAAATATTTTTATCCAATGGCAATCACAAACATACGTAAGTTATATAGGATAAAAAACATTTTGCTGATTAGATTTTAAATAAGGTGAAAAGCAAACTTTAATAGCTGTGCTATTTTTAAAACAGTAATAAAGCAAATATTTTTACATTAGAAATTTAGTTAACGAAGGAACTTTGCAGATAAACAAGATGTGTAATTAAAAAAAATTCAGGCTGCAAAGTTAATCAAACTAAGACTTAAGTCAAAATCTACTATTGCATGTGATTTGGGAGTGATTGATATGACCAGGATGGACAATGTGTGACCAATAAAATCCAGGGAATCAGGACATTGGGAAATGAGTGCAGTGTAAAGAATTTGGGACACTAGCAAACTGAAGCTCTATCGGTGCAGATGTATTTTTAAAAGGTGTTGCATGTCACTTATTAAGCACAGTGTCTTCAGAGTGAACCACTGGCTTCTGAACATCCAAGTGTCAGCATAAGGACTGTAAAGTAGGTCAAACCGATCTTTATTATTGTTTTGTATGCCTTTGGGTTTATTGACATAAACATATAATTATGTTAATGTATTTGTATAATTGTATTTAATATATAACTAATACTTCTTTCCACACATGTATTATAATAACTTATGCACTTATTAATTCTATAGGGCATTAGTCTTTATTAATTATAAATATTGTATATCTATGTAGGTAGAGTTAGGTTAGTTTCTTGCATCGATTGTCCATTAGTCAGTATTATAACTGGTGGGCATATCAAAAATTTACATATATATAGCTAAAAATAGTTTTAAAATTGTGTATGTAAAATCCGTATGCCATTAAAGTTTAAAAATAAGTAGATTAAATTTAAGTAAAAAGTAAAATAAAAACTGTTTGAAGCAATAGATAAAAGAATTAATATTACTAAAAGATTAATTATAAGTCTAGGAAACAATCTTAATTAAAAACTAAAAAGCAAAACAATTAACAAAATTCCATCAGAAAATTAGCAAAAATTAAAAAAAATTAGTAATAACCAGATGTATCTACAGATAAAAAACATTACACATTGTCAGAAGGATCAAAGTGACTTAACCAATTATAACAGGAGTTCTAATTATTAAATAATAATAATCTAGAAAAGAACCAGAGAACACTTGCTTTGGAAGCTACAAATGTGGAGATGTACTTGCAACAACAACAATGCTAAATATTATAGTGTGTTGTGTTTTGACAATTGCAGAATGGTTGTGTCAGAACATATCAAAGCAAGTCTAGAAACTTAAAACAGGTCACATTGATCTTTATTATAATTTGAGAATGCTTTTGGAAATGTAAATACATATGGTTTACATAAAACATAATATGTATATATCTGTAATTGAAATGTTTATAATGGTTGTATTCATAATCTATTAAATTATACTCCTAAGTTGGAACAATAGTATTATTGTCACCATGTGAATTTTATTTAAACCTATGTTTGTGTGATAGTGTAGGGATCATTTTTAGATATAGCAACTGGTACAGATATAAGTTGATCCTGAATCAAACTAACCAACAGTAAATGATCAGACTAATAAGTAGTAAACAATGTGTTAAAATGCTATCACCACTTGGTGAATTTGATATCAGTGATGTCAGTAACTGGCCTCTCTAGATTCAACATGTAGAAAAATATCTTCATTAATAAAGTTGAAGATAAAAAAATTAAAGATGCATCACTGTCGTTTTTTGCAGGAAAAGAAGTAACAGAAATTTCTAATAGGCTCTGTGAACCTGATGCTCCTGAGGATTGTCTTTTGATCAAATAAAAGATCACTTGACAAATTATTTTAGTTCACATTCCTCTAGGCACATTGTCACACTTTATTTCAGAAATTCCCATCAGAACAGAAATGGAAAAGTTAAAGATTATGATATAGCTCTGGATGATCTAGCAAAAAATTGTAAATATGACTCATTTATTGATGAATCACTTCTACAGCTATTTCTGTGGTGGATAAACAGCAACAGTTTAAAACAACAGCTTCTAGCTGATAGTGACATTATGTGGCATAGTACAAGAATTGGTTCTTGAGCATTTAAGAAAATTTGTGGAGGTAAAAGTCCAAGATAAAACACAAATGGTCATTTGTAAGACATTTAAATGAGAGAAAAAAGCATTTAAAGTTTTAAAAAATGATATTTCTAATAAAACTATTTATCTGTTTATGTTGCAGAAAAGCTGGCCAAAAAGTCAGTGACTGTTTTTACAAAAATGAACTTTGCAAAATCTGTAACAAAAAAGGTGCTTGGAAGTAATGTGTAAAAAAGAATACATAAACGCCCGGGAAAGATAACAACAGCCATAAAAGAATATTTAGTAGAAATGAAAATCACTCATCAAGTATAAAAAATACATTAACATCTGATTCTATAAAATTATGATTCAGTTAAAGGTATGCATTAAGCTATATCTATGGAAGACAATAGTGAAAGCAGTGTATATTTGATTTCAGCATGTGAATGAAGTGTATAATTAATAATAGTAAAAAGCCACTGATAATTGAGAAAACTGACTTGGAAAATTAGATCTTAATGGTAATGCAATTAAAATCAAAGAAGTAATTAAAGCTCCTGTCAATAAAATGATAAAAAAATTGTATTTATTTCTGTATATAGTTTATGCTCCAATAAACCACTAATCAGCCATGATTATTTCAAAAAATTGGGCATTAAAATTACAATGGTGAAAAAAATTGATGTCAAGAGCTAAATGAGGGGAAATTTTTTTACATTGTTTAATGGGAATTTTGGCAACATATAAACCACCATTATGTCACTAGAGTTATCCCTAGAAGCAGAACCAATAATTTGCAAATAGAGGAAGAGCCTGAATACTCAGAAAAAAATGGAGAAGAAAATTAGTGTATTTGTTAAGAATGACATACTAAAACCCACAGACAAATCTGATTTGGCTATACTATTAGTAATAATTAAAAAACCAAATGCTTCAATTAGTTTGTGTGGTGATTACCACACATTTGTAAATAAAGGTATTAGTAAACATGCATACACTGTCCCTAATTCTAGAGAAATAATAGCATCATTGCAAAAATCTAATATTTTTTTGCTAAACTAGATCTTAACTCAGCATTCCAGCAGTTACAGTGACAAACAAAGCTTTAAAAATATTAGCATTAACCACTCATATATGGTTATTTAAATGCAAATGACTTTTCTTTGAAATAACTTCTGCATCTAGTATTTTTCAGTTGAAAATTGAGCCTCTCCCAAATGTATTTGAGGGTGCCTCATTACTGCTAGAATGGAAAATAAACTGAGAAGTTATGTACATAATGTGTGCAAAGAAAGTGGATGAATTAGTAAAAATGAACATTAAAAAATGTATCTGATAGGTGAGAAAAATTAAATTTTTAGGGCATATAATTTGAAATAAACATACATCTTCTTCTGAAAAATTCAAAGTTGTATCTGAAACCCTGAGGTTGAATAATGTTAAGCAATTATAAGCTTTTTTAGGTAGTGTAAATTATTTTGAAAATTTTTTGAAGGACAAAGCTCATGTAGTCAGAACTTATCTCCTTTATTAAAGCTGAGAATCAGCACAAGAAGAAGCATTTATGCGTACCAAATCACTACTCACTTTGAATAAATTATTTGTTTATTTTAATAGCAAATTGGAAATTCTGCTTACAATTCAACAAATCTGAATTTAAAGTTGGTGTAGTAATATGTCATCCAGCCTATACAGGTTAATGACTAATTGCCTATACTTCATGTTCCTTGTCTAAAGATGAAAAGTATTACAGACAGCTGAACAATGAAACTCCCCATATAGTTTGGAATTCATAAATCTCACCAATATTTACATGCAAATTTACTATTGTAACAGATCCTAAATTTCTGGGAATTTTTGGAAAAAAACAAGTTCCCAGGCACCTTGGCTTTCATATATTGAGATGTCTAAACATACTCACTGGTTATGATTATACATTATAATATGAAAAAGGAAATCAAACTGGACATGCTATTCCATATTCCAGATGAGACTGAGAGTGATGCAAAAGAAATTATATATATAAGATAAATTCACATGTACTTAATAGTAAAACAGTTGTTGGGATGAAGGAAAATGGGGGTTACCAGTGGATTATAAGCCATATCCAAAGATGGCCTAATAAACATTACTTGCAGCTAAGCAAAGATAAAAGTATAATTCTTTAATTTAAGTTATATCATCATCATCATTATTATTATTTTTATTATTATGAGTTGTTAAAGCATTTTATTAAACTTTCAAACATTGCATTACATTGAATCACAAGATGTACATTAATATTTTACATATATCTGATTGTTAGCTACATTAATAAAAACAGAAACATTATTGAGTTATGAATGATCATAGATTAGTTACATTGATTATTTTTATATCTTTACATAATTTGATTATTTAGCACCAATGTACAAAAAAACAAACAAAAAAACAATGATTGTGTTACATAGATGATACAGTATAACAATATTTATTGTTATATGTTTAACATAAGTAAAATGAGACAGTAATATGTACAAGTCTATTACAATGGAGAAAAAAACTATACAAACACTATAATCATATCCAAACATTCTAATTTTTGCTGCTCTTTTATCATTCAGAGCTAGGTATATCAAGCTGAGACCTCACATACAGTCATAAAAGAGACCAAGTGGCATTTAAGGTACTATCAGGGGTTATCTTCCTATCTCTTGCTTTAATTGTTTTTAATTTATTATATAAGGTATTAGGATGCTTTCTAGAGTTATAACTATACATAAAGATGCACTTTGTGCACCACCATGCATGCAGAATAAACATGCTCTAATATTTGCATAAATGCCTAAAGTGAAGACATTGAAAAGAAATTCTACATTAAGGTTGGCTTTATTGAAAAACCCAGGAATGGCAGATCTTTTATTATTAAAACATGGACATTAAAAAAAATGTGAGCCTATGTTTCTACATTTTTCTGACACAGATTACATTGATCATGTACATTCATACATTGCCTTTTATCTCTGTAAAAATGCAAGATAGGCAGGGACTCGTGGTTTACTTTAATAAGAAAATCACAGTATTTTGGCTCTAGCATATAAAATTTAAATTTCTGAATTAAAAGCTTGTTATTAAATTTGAGGATTGATTAATTTACCATATCTTCAGAAGGAATATGCAATATTGAGTAGACCTGCCAAATATTTAAATTTAATCATAGGTGGGGAAAAAAGAAAAATTAGGAATGGATGTGATTGTCAATATGAGATGTTTCCAGTATCCATTACCTGGAACAGGTTTATCTGCAGGTGTAATTTTCATTGTTATTTTCAGCTGTGGAAAAATCTCTGAGCATGAGGATATTAGGTTAAGTGTCTTTTGAACAATAAATGCATTAATATTGTGTAAACCCAATTGATTGGCTGCTAGTGAACATTGAATGTGTCTCGGTGAAATGTTTACTATCCGTCTATCCCAGACAAGCTTTCTACATTGGGAATATACATATGTTGTGAAAGATTTAGTAAATATTATGATAGGTGAATAATATGTAATTCTAGTTATAATTAACATATTAATCAACGATGACTTTGAATAGAAAGATAAATATGACTTAGATAAGAAATATATGACTTTTTCAATTTTACTTTTAAGTCTGCTTTGTGATGTATTGCATATTTCTAAATTACTTAAATAAAATGAAAAACCAAGAAATGGATTAGGTTTTCCTTTAAAATGCGTGTTCAATGTTTTACCTGTATAAATTAATTATGGAGGTGTTTTGTCCATATTGAAATCTAATCTGTACTCTCTACTATATTCATTTAATATTTTTAATAATATGGGATATTGTTTTTTAGATGCCAGAAACACTGTAACATGATCCATGTATGCAATGCATGTGATGTTTTAATTTATGCCAGATACACTAGAGGGCGAGTAACTTAAGTCTTCTGTGCACATCGTTCTAAAAATCATAGGTATTTTCAAATAAGATTAAATTAGTTTTTTTTCATTGTAATGTGGAATATTCATTATTTAAGGATTTGTGGATCCATTGAGGCAATAGATTTGTCTAATAATAACTGCAATCCATTGTAATTGCAGGCAATTATTTGTGCCTCAACCCAAGATGACGGCACCATGCAATGCCACATATAGTGATATAAAGTTGACCTTTGCAAGCATAATGAAGCAAACAAAGCTTAATCAGGATAAGCTAATGCAGAGCAAGCAAATGGTTAATACAAATGAAACAAGAATACAACAATAGATTTCATAAATCTACCATTGATGACATTGTACATCTAAATATTTTAACATCTGAATCAAATGTTAGTAACATTATATTGCAGTGCATGGACATAACAGAGCCTAAGTTATATACCTGCTAAATTCAATACGATGATACCAAATCAACTATTTTATTCATTCAATAAATTTTTTACGGATTGATCTACTGCTCTAGCAATAATGGATTTAAATTGCTCTTTGTTCAGATTTCTGAAAGATCTGTTATTTAGTGAAATACAAAAGCATAACGTGTGTGACACAATTTACAGGATTGCGGATCATCCAAACCCAAGATATATCATATTAGAATTTTTTAATGAAAAGTAAAGAAATAGATCAATATGTACTCTGGGTAGATATGCACTGGTAAAGATGGATTGAGAAAGAAAGCATGTTATTTCAGGCTGGCTCCATTTGAAACAGTAATATTTTTTCAACCAGTGTCTTTTAAAGATACCCCTGTGCCAATTTATGGAAATAGCTATGAATTTAAAGTTAAACTAAACCAAGATATAAATGCAACACAAATACCATCACAAGTTTCTGATCAAGAGGCAATGTTACTTATATCAATTAGAGGTTTAAAGCCCCAATGTTTTCATTGTAAAAACTGTGGACACATCATTAACAACACCCCAACGTTTCTGTGTCCACATTGCAATATGTTAGCTACTTCAATGCATCAATGCCCTAGATCAATCAGTAAAGCACAAGAGGACATGGATGTATTGGAATTGCAAAGTGAAAATGTAGTTAGTTCTGGTGTGGCTAAGACAGATATTTGCTTGGTAATTTTCAACAAGAATGAAATAGAAATAATTACAATCCAGTACAGATTTCTGAAAATGCTGATAAAATGTTGAACAATACTGTAATTCTCTTACCTGCACCAATTAACAAAACAATTGGACTCATAATGGATACTACGCAAAGATCGAGTTTTTCAGAGAGTGAAGATGACACAAGACTTTCAATGGGAAAAAATAAAAAAGTAAAAGTAATATCTCAAGACACAGAAAATGAACTTGAATTTTCATCATCCAGAGAATATATTTTAGATGAGGTAGGTGTATTGGGTTGTATTATTTTAAATGAGGTCACTACTTCACTACTAGAGGAGCTTCCAGTACCAGAATGAAACCATGGCATACAAAAAAATAGTAGAAATCTATATTGTTAAATAATATTTTTTGCATTTGCAATTTTACACTCTAATTAATACTGTGTGTTTGCTTAATGATTAGTGTTTATTATAATGACTATTTAAGTTAAAGTGTGTTCGATATATATATACTTATCTCCAAAACTTTTTACAGCAGTGCTGCATGAAGTATTTTGTGAATTAAAATGGGAAACTAAAGGAGTGAAAGTAAATGGTGATTATTTAAGCCATTTAGATTTTGCAGATGATGTAGTTGTTTTTGCAAATAATGCTTCAGATCTGCAGGAAATGTTGCAGGAATTATCAGATGAAAGTAAGAATGTAGGACTAAAGATAAATGTTAAAAAGACTAAAGTAATGTTTAATCGATTTGCTCAAAATATAAAAATAAAGGTTGATTATGATGAATTAGAAGAAGTTAACAGTTACAAATACCTTGGTCAGATTATTAATACAGATGGAAACATAATGGAGGAAATTAATCATAGAATTAAACTTGGTTGGAGTGCTTTTGGTAGAAATAACTTGATAGTAAAAGGAAATATGCCTATGTGTTTGAAAAGGAAGGTTTTTAACAAATGTGTTTTACCAGTTCTTACTTATGGATCTGAGACTTGGACACTTAATAGAAGAGCAATTCAGAGACTTCAGACCACTCAAAGAAGTATGGAGAGATGTATGTTGGGAATAACAAGAAGAGATTGTAAATGCAATGTATGGGTAAGAGAACAAACAGGTGTTACTGACCTCATTGAAAAAATTAAAAGATTAAAGTGGAGTTGGGCTGGACATATTGTTAGAAGAGATGATAATAGATGGACAATTGAAAATTTAAACGGGATTCCAAGAGATTGTAAAAGACCCAGAAAGAGACCACATGTGAGATGGATGGGTGAAATAAGAAAGTGTGCAGGGGTGATGTGGAGAAGAAAAGCTAAAGATCGGAGAAGATGGATTAAACTTGGAGAGACCTTCATCCTGCAGTGGATTGATAATGGTTGATATTGATGATATATACTTATTGGTAGTAGTAATTTAAATCAATTATGAAAATAAATATTGAAGCTTTTAATATTAGGGGACTTAATTCAGTTGAAAAAATATTACAACTCTCTAAATGGTGTGATTAAGTTCAACATTCTAGGCCTATTGGAGACGAAGATATATACTAGTTCTCAGACTGATGCAGCCGATTATTTTAAAAATCAATACAATTCTTGCAGTCACTCCATAAGTCATATGACAGTTTTGTAAACAAATGGCTCTATAGACTGAGTTTTCATTTAATGAGTGGAGAAGGCTATTTACTAAATAATTCAATGTCATTCAATAATGGTAGGCATAGGTTACTAATAGACCTAGAATTTTATTCTCCAATGCTGAACTGTAATATTAGTATTAAATTAAAAAACTCTACTATCTCACATCAGTTAGCCTCTATTGTTACATTGGATATGGATATGACACATAAGGCTTTGATTCAAACAAGCAAGACAATAAGATTACTTTTGCCTAGCTGCACTACTGAATTATTATATTCTGAAATATATATAGCTCTATTCAAAATTAGAAACCATAAATTAGATCCTGTACAAGCCTGCTTAGCATTCATAAATGTTGTCTCATATACAATAGATCATATTACACATAATAAACCTTCTCCTTCAAGATTACTTGCCTTGGCTGATGATCTCCATAAGTGAATTATTAATGTGAACAATTCTGAAGTTGAACAGAATTATCTGAAAGCACTGAGAGAAGCATATAAGGCTACAGGCGTCAAACTGATAAAATATTTATCAATTAAAAAAGTAAACTATATCTTCAAAAGCCACATACATGGTTATAAAATTATATATGGTGGCATTAGGCCAATCACCAGTAATAAGAGTGTCCATGGCAATAAAAATTAACAAAACAGTAGTATCAGGAAATAATGTTAGTTCCATTGTACGGACACTTTAGAAATAAGCTCCAAAGTTGCAGCCAATTCAATCCTGAGGTATAATTCCGCGGAGTACCAGAAAAAGAAATAGAATTCAAATCAATTGAAGTCATTCAAAAACTGGCTATAGCCTCAGACTCAAAACACCCTGGAATTCACAGAATTCCTAGGTTTGTATTCAACTACCTAAGTTAGAACACTGCAAAATACTTATTTGATCTAGCAAGCTTTATCTAAAGGTGTATATCAGATAAATGATCTATATCCAATATCATTAGCAGCTTTTATTAAAAAACAGGAAGCAGTACATGAATTAGAAAATCTGCTTCCTATATCCATGAGTCCTCTTGGAATAAAATTTTTAGAAGCAATACTAAAAGATACATTAGATTCATATCTCCTACCCAAATTAGCAAAAGTTCAATTTGCAAAAAAAGGGTCTTTTAAATATTTCATGCTTTTGACAGAGTAAAGCAAGGCTCTCTTTTATTGATGATGCTATTGTTATTGGCTATCAGATAGGCTGCCATCATTTTTCTTTTAACATCATCTCTCTCTCAGAACAAATAATACTGGCTTCAGAGGATTCAAAAACGAGTGTTTGTGACTTGGTGCTCCCAGAATATTGACCTAGTTTCAATTTTATTTTTGGCTTTATTATAAATCCTGATGGCAATATTAGCCCACATTTGCCTGATGAATATAGCATTACATCTGACTTGAGGGCAAGGTATTTCATAAACCTGGGGAGTGGATTCAGGATTAAAATGGTCCTTAGAATTATTAATTGCTTTATTAGTATTAGGAGTTTGTATACTTATTTGGAAGTCCTGGGAAAGCCTCTTCATTATTTTTGGTGTAATATTTTTTTATAAAAAGGATAGTTACATACATTCCATCATCCTTGATCTGTTGCTTATTGATGTTATCATAAAAGTTGTGTATACATATTTTAATGGCATTTAATTTGAAACCAACACTTAGTAAATTTTTATTGTATAGTTCTATGTTGTTCTTTCTGTTGGCTTCAAATATCTTTATAATACAGTGATAGAAAAATATTCTCAGCAAGGTTTCGCGTGGATGACTATTACATTAATAATTTTATAAGTAGAAATATATACTTAGATATTGAGGTATTTCAAAGATTACAATATAATGCTGATTTTAACAAGTTAAAAAATAACTTATTTTATTACAGGAAATAATCATTGTTGCAATGATGTTACCTTCATAAGGAGCTGTTGTTTCATTTAATTTATTATAAGAATTGGATAGCTATACAATATATCCTCATTAAAAAATTTTCATTTAAAGCTGATGTAAGAAATTGTTTAAATACAAAGCAAGATAATAATTTAATCAAATGTTCGATTTTCTACTTTGAAACTATAGGCTCCTCTGTTGTAAATAATACCTTCTTTGGATGAAAAATACAAAATGTATAAACAATGTAAACTCTTCCATCCAATGTTGTTTTACAATGAGCTTGCGCATGTCATTTGTGAAAAAGCTAGATTTCATTACATTATAACTATCATATTGACTGCTTAAAAAAGAGATACAATGATGATTGTTTAAATTGAGAAAATGTGGCAGAGAGTATATTGGAAACATTCAGTGAGACATTGTATTAAAATATTTGAGAAAGAAAAATGAAGAAATGAAAATATAGCATTGCACAATATCAATTAATTAGAAAAATGTATCTGCATGACATATATGTGAACATATTGTAACCACAGACTGCCTTATGTAGTGATTACAAAACTCTTTTCTGGAGTAGTTTTTTCATTAATTTCTGTTTGTTGTGATTACAATTGCTGTACTGATTTATGAATATCTGCTGTATAAATGCTTGGTTCAACATTGTTTTTTTTATTTTTATGACAGTCTTAACATTTATTAGTAGACACATTAGTAAAGATCATGACTGATACAGGTTTGAGTATGAGATGATTAATTTGCATGAATTTAATACAAAATCAAAAACTTCATTTTCTTGGATTGTATTTTCATATATGCAATAAATGTTGCATTGTTACTAATTCTCTAAGACTTTATATACAATGTATTCAATGTTTGAATGAAATATTCAAAAACATGGGTTTAATATTTAAAAATGTCAATTTCTTTGCCATCCAATGATGCAAGAAAAATCTTCACAATATCTAGTTTAAATTGCTATGAACATAAAAATGTAAATCATTTAAAATATCTTTGTAGTTTTATAAGTGTAGAACATTAGCTGAGATTCTGCTGTTTTTAAAGGTGTAACAATAGGTTACTTTGTCATAGAAAAATAACTGCTGCAAGTAAAGTAGCTATACATTGACTTATTTTATTTACTATATTAATAATTTTATCATGTATAAATGGTTTTTACTGCTGATAAATATGTAATGTTTATGAATATAAATATTTTCCCAAATAGTCACATTCAAAGATGTTACTTTGACAATTTCATGAACAGATTCTCAAAAACCATTTTAAAATAAACTTCTAAATACATTTATTCTTTCTTTCATCAATGGTAATCTATTCTGTTTCTCATAAAAAATAGACTGGCATTGATATACAGAAAGATAAATGTATTTGGAAGTTTAATTAAAAATAGTTCTTTAGAACATCTGTCCTAGTAGCATATTTGATTGTGATTGGTGATAGAATATTTATTACAATGTACAGAAACCATTTTGAATATGATATTAACAAAATATTAATACATTTGAAAGTTTTACTTAATGTGCACCATAAAATTTTAATAATGCAGTTGAACATATATAAATAATCATTAAGTTTTTCAACATGCTTTTTGGGATTCTATAACCTCTTATAGAATAACACCTTTACTGAATTGGAAATGTAAAAAGTAAATAATTCAAGATTTTCTAAAACTATGTGAATGCTAAATTAAATATAAAGATTTGTAGGAAAGATAAAAGTTGTTTATACATTACCATATTACAAATTATATCAAAAACATTATAAATGATGTGAAATATATTTGACATCTAGAATTGAACATGATATTAAAGTATTTTGAAGATTAAATTTTTTCTTAAAGAAATTAAAGACATCATAGCAAATGACAATCAGAAAAATGTTTTTGCATGTTCTAAATACCATTTTTTAAGACTACAATGACAGATTTATATTAATAGTTTTGTATCTTTATAGAAGGTGAAAATCTGTTAAGGATTTTTCCTATACAATTTGTTACTAGAAATGAAGATGATCACCTTTTGTTTCAATGAATGTAAGACAAAATATTGCACTCATTCAAATGTTTCAAAAAGTTTTTTTAATATTTCCTTTAAATGTTTTCAATATTAAAACCCTGGTAGAATATTTAAAATGTTTTTTCTCATTTTATTCATTTGATTTTATTTCATATATAATTTTCATATAATTTTTATTTTAAAACTTAGCAACATTCCCATATAGTAGGTCCATCCAGTGCAAGCCATAATAATCAATGGATGCTATAAGATTTGTGCATCAAAATTCTTATCTAGTCCCAACTCATTTAATATACTGAGACTATGAGAAGGCACAAAATAGAGATTTTGATGCACAAACCTAACATTCATTGATTATTGTGGCTTTCATTCTGTCTTCTTAAATTTTAGTACTAATTAGCAAGAAATTATAATCTTAACATTATTTGGTGCACTATATAATCTTGAAATAAAGATATATTCTAATATTAAAAAAAAGTAATAAACATGGCTTACATCATTTTGAGTGTTAATGTCTGCTCCATGTTTAAAAAGAACTTCAACTACTGGCAAATGACCATACTTAGCAGCCAAATGAAGAGGGGTGTTACCCAACTAAAAGAAACAGTAGAAAATATAAATGTTTATAAGAAAATATTAATCAGGAAAATGATTTTAAAAAGTAATTTGATTTTATCTTTCAAAATTTGGAAATGAAAAAATTTCAAGATTAATACATTGTGTTTGTGTTTCTATTAGTAAAAATTAAATCTGCTAGAAAATATAATTTATTGACATTATAATGACATACAAAGCAAAATGGAATAACAAGAATTTAAAAAAATTGCACAAAAACAGTCTCTAAAAGTTATTGAAAATATATTTGGTAATAATAATAAACAAAACAAATAAAACATCAAAAAAACTTCTTAAAAGATTAAAAAGTAGTATTAAAATAGTCATATATCACATGAACCAATTTTTTAAGCTTGTAAATAAAAACAAAGTGCTTTGCTAATTGCTCTACAAGCTTTCTTGATAAATGCTTAGCAAAAGAAAGCTTTTAAAATATCTATCAGGAAACACACCCAAACCCCAGTTCAATGGTTTCATGCTCTGGCACTCCTCAGTGAGGTGCTAGTTAGCTTCAGATACTAGATCTTAAAATACCAAACCAATGCTAACATTTATGTAAGAGCAAACAATTGATTTGAAAATGTATAAATTTTAGGCTTCTATATTTCTTCAAACCCAGTTATCTAACTCAAATACCTATTGGAGCCTGAGAGATTTTCAGTCAAACCATATATTGGTAGTCTTAGCAATACAACACCACTCAAGACTTAAAGCAAAGACTATAAATACTCCTCTCTATGGAGTGTAAAAGCATGAAACCATTGGTTTGAGGTTTGGGTGTGGTTTCTGATAGAGATATTTTAAATGCATTCTCTTGCTAAGCATTTATTAACAAAGCTTGTTGAGCAATTAGCAAAGCTCTTTGTTTTTATTTACAAGCTTAAAAAAATTGGGTCATGTGATATATGACTATTTTTATTGACTATTTATAGTCTTTGCTTTAAGTCTTAAATAATGTTATGGTGCTAAGACTACTAATATATGGTTTGGCTGAAGATCTCCTAGTGCCATATAGCTATTTGAGTTAGAGAGATGGGTTTAAAGACATATAAATGTCTGAAAATTTCAGATTTTCTACTCAATGGTTAACTCTTAGATAAATGCTGGCTTTGGATTGTTATTTTTAGATCTAGTGTCTGAAGCTACCATAGCACCTCACTGAGGAGTGCCAAAACATAAAAACATTAGTCTGGGATTTGGGTGTTGTTTCGGATAGAGATATTTTAAATGCTTTCTTCTGCTAAGCATTTATCAGCAAAACTTGTTGAGCAATAAGCAAAGCTCTTTAAGAAGTACTATTGTTCCAATCATTTATTAACGAAAATAATCAAAATGACAATACATTAGTATAATTTTGGATAAAGGACTTTACACAATATAATAGCATATGTCAATAGAAAATACTCAAACAAACATATTTAGTAATAATAACAAATATTAAACCTTGAATTAGGTATTATTATTTATACATATATAGAGAGTGCTATTCAAAACACCTTTATATAAAGTGATTATGCTATAATTTGTAGGCATTTGTTTTATCATAAGATTATTTTTTCACAAAAACAAAATATTTTTCAATTTATATGCTTCATTCATGATGTACCATAAATTAGTTACAATTTAGTATTTTAATATTAAACCAAATTTTACTTTTCTCTAAATTCTTGATTTTCAATTTATTTTAGTCCTGAAATCTAAAGGTAATTTCTATATATTCAAGATAAAAGTTAAAAATCATGTATACTGGTTAAAAATTGTATTCTTGCCAATTATTTGCACTTTGCTATTAAATTTAAAAATCAACTTTTAATGATAATGCATAAAGTTTATTATATTTGTATGTATGCTCATTATGTATGACTAGAGTTTTACATAAGTAGAGGAATAAATATATTTAAAAATTGTTTAGGAAACCATACAACAAATGTATAATTGATATGAAGACTATTACTATTTTGTTTATTGTAATATCATTGCAAAAAAATGCCGTTTCCCATACCTGTTCTTAAATAAAACATGTTTCACTGCTTCACGTTGCACAAGAATGTGTAATTAAATAAATGGAAGAAAAGATTAATCAATACTATTTTTTATGATGTTATATGTATACATAATTTTAAATTTCTATTAAATATTTTTAAATTTATAGTTAGAAAAACAAACTATAAAAAATAAAAGTTTAGAGATTGTAAATGTAACGGAAATAACAAATTTAATCTGTTCATAATAACATAAAACTGACTGGAAACAAATAATTCTAAAATTATTTATTAATAAGATTTATTTTCTCTTAAATGTGCAATAGGATAACAATTTACAATGTTTTTGAAAAATGAAGATTTCTTAATAATTATTATAAATAATGCTGGCAAAGCAAAAATAATTATTATTAACAATTGTTAAATAAGAAAAAACATAAGTTTAAAAAATAATTACATTTTCTGCTATAAGTAATGATTTTTCAAACTTAATTTATTGTTTTCATTTTACAAAAAATGTATGAATTATTTGAAGTCAGTAAGACAGGTAAATAAAGAAAAAGGTGAGTACATAGGCAGATAGATAGCAAGATAAGTAGGCAAAAAAAATAGACTGATATATAGTTAGGTAGTCGACTGGTAGATAGTTAAATAAGTTGATAGATAGAGCATTATAAAATATATAATAGACAGCAAGAAAACCTTAAAGACAATAAATAATAAAGGTCATTAACAATGTGTGTCATATCATTATCATCAACCATTGCCAATCCACTGCAGGATGAAGGTCTCTTCAAATTTAATCCATCTTCTTCGGTCTTTAGCTTCTCTTCTCCACATCACCACTACACACTTTCTTATTTCATCTATCCATCTCACATGTGGTCTCTTTCTGGGTCTTTTACAATCTCTTGGAATCCAGTTTAAGATTTCAATTGTCCATCTATTATCATCTCTTCTAGCAATATGTCCAGCCCAACTTCACTTCAGCCTTTTAATTTTTTCAATGAGGTCAGTAACACCTGCTTGCTCTCTTACCCATATATTGCATTTTCAAACTCTTCTTGTTATTTTCAATATACACCTCTCTATATTTGTCTGAGAGGTCTGAAGTTTCTGTATTGCTCTTCTATTAAGTGTCCAAGTCTCAGACGCATAAGTAAGAACTGGTAAAACACACTTATTAAAGACCTTCCTTGTCAAACACATAGGCATATTTCCCTTTAGTATCAAGTTATTTCTACCAAAAACACTCCAATCAAGTTTAATTCTATGATTAATTTCATCCACTATGTTTCCATCTATATTAATAATTGACCAAGGTATTTGTAATTGTTAACTTCTAACTCATCGTAATCAATCTTTATATTTTGAGAAAATCCATTAAAATTACATTAGTCTTTTTAGCATTATCTTTAGTCCTACTTTCATCTGATAACTCCTGCAACATTTCCTGCAGCTCTAAAGCATTATTTACAAAAAAACATCATCATCATCTGCAAAATCTAAATGACGTAAATAATCTCCATTTACTTTCACTCCTTTAGCTTCCCATTATCATCCACAAAATATTTTTTGCAGCACTGCTGTAAAAAGTTTTGGAGATATGGAGTCATCCTGTTTTACACCCTTCTCAATGTTGACTTTCCCAATATCATTATGTAATCTAATTGTTGCTGTTGCATTTTTATAAATATTTTTTTAAAATATGACATTATCCTAGATCTGTACCTTGATGATCCAATGCTTTAATCACTGAAGAAATGTTTATAAAATCAAATGCCTTTCCATAATCTACAAATCCAATGCATAACAGCAACTCATATTTATTTGTCTTTTCTATAACTTTTCTCAATACCTGAATATGATCTACTGTACTAAAACCACTTTTAAACCCAGCTTGTTCTCTTGAATGGTGGAAGTCCAATGTTCTCTGTAGATGAGTTTGATAAAAGGCAGATAGGTCTGTAATTTCTAAAATCTTCTTTATCACCTTTTTTAAATATTAATATTAATACTGCATTCTTCCAATCATCTGGTACATCTTTATCATTTAGACATTTGGTATATAACTTTGCTAAAAAAAATTCTATTTCTTCACCTGCTCCTTTTTAATATATCATTTATAATTCCATCATGACAGGGAGACTTTCCTTTCTTCATACATTTAATTGCATGTCTCCCTACTTCATTTAAAATTCTGGGCAATTTGTAAGATGTAATAGACATAGGACATACTTGTTCTTTATTACTATATAATTCTTGATAAAAGTCTTTTACCCATTTCATGATGTCAATAATTCCATCTTTTTTTCTTATTGAAGATATAAATTTCCTACCAATACCAAAATGTTGTTTTATACTTTAGACTTTTATTCTCTTCTACAGCTTTCCTTGCTAGTTCACAGTTATACTTCCTTATATCACTTTCAACCCTTTTCCACACCATTTTACAAAATTTGAGATATTCAATTTTTTTTAATATATCAATTTTGTATATCTTCATAATTCTTCTTTTCTTCATCAATTCTCTAGTCTCAGTAGAAATTTTGTTGGTCAATTGCTGCTTTTTTCTACCAGCTATCTTTGTTGCAGTTTTCAAAAGTGCATCAGTTATTTTCATATTAATTTCATTCAAATCTGAATCATGTTCAAAATCAACTAATGCTTGAAACCGATTTGTAAGTTCTAATTTAAATTCATTAGAATGTTTCTAAAGATTAGGAATATCAACTGTAAATATTGTTTTTCTTAATAATTTTTGTTTCTCTACTTTTGCATTAACACATATCTTAATCTTAAAACAGGCAAACTCACTATACATATGTCACACACAGCAAGCTAGCGTAATCAATGGATGCCAGAAGGCTTGTGCATAAAATTCCCATTTAGTGCCTACTTATCCATTATCCCTAGACTAGTTTCTGATTTGCAGCCTTCATCAGTGAGGAGCCTTGGATCTGAGAGCACTGCATCTAGATCTTAGGATCTAATGCAACCCTCCAGCAACCACCTTTTATCTCCATTTAACTACAAAATTATGAGTCTTAAACTGAAAACACCTTAATGTTTTCAATTCAAGCCCATCAGCTTATATAGTTATATGGGTCTGAATCCAGTTCAGTTCTCATCCATTTTGGTGTCTTTGGTTCCCTAATAACTATAGCCACCAATATACTATTAGGCAGGATTGGTTTTAATCCAATAAACATCACATGACCACCATCTCTTATGCTTGTGTATAACTGTTGTTAAAACAGGCAAACTCACTATACGTATGCCATATAGTGAGTTTGCCTGTTTTAACAAGTTATACACAAGCATAAGAGATGGTGGTCATGTGATGTTTATTATCTTAGATCTCACCAAATGATGATCATTTCCTGTATTAAATTTATTAAGAAAATTACAATCTTAAAATATGTAATTTCTGTTTGTCAAAATATAATTCAATTCTGCTGTACCTTCATTTGGATGCTTCCATGTCCATTTCCTTTTAACATTTTTCTCAAAAAATAAATTCATAATATAAAGTTTTTCTTTTTCTGAAAACTCCACAATTCTACGTTCTTTTTCATTTCTATTACCATAACCAAAATTACCTACAGTACTTTCACTTTCATATTTGTTTACGAATTCTAACATTAAAGTATTCCATAACAATTTTAAAATGTTGTTTGCTCAGATCAAAAGTCTTTTGTACATTCATATATAAATCTTCTACTACTTCATCACTATGAGAACTTGGTGGAGCATAAACCTGAATCATCTGCATTTGGTATCTGCTATTAAGTTGTATAACTAATCTTACCACTGTGTTTGATACACCATCAATCTTCACAATGTTGTTCTTCCACTTTTTATTTATAATAAATCCTACTCCACTTGTATTTCCAATATTTGTGCCTTTATAATAGAGTACATGTCCACTTTTTAAATCAATTGTCACTTCACCTTTCTTCTTCTAATTCTTTCAATCTTTCTTCACTTGAAAGTGATCTGCAGTTGTAAGTACCTAAATAAAAATTCATCAGCCTGGGTCCACAATCAGGGGATTCTTAGCACCCTTCATCTTCAGCCACCAACACTGCATTGGTTGGTGACTTTACATCTTCCTGGGAATAAGAGCCATGATTTATTTTTGTCTGTCATACATTTTGTATATCTATTGGAAAAATATTTATCATTTACACAAACATTCATTCTGCCTTATCAGGCATCTGAGAAGAAACACCATGGGGTTTTTTGATCTTAAACTCAGAGGTAAAAAGCCAATAAACTCACCATGCTGGCTAATGTGTGTTGGTGAGCAGCCCATCCATATTCGTATACTATATGAATAATCACATAGTAATAACAGCTGCAATGACAAGAATATACAGAGTGGACATTAGAAATTTGCCCTGCTCAATTCCTTTAGGGCCTTCAAGAGGAATCAAAGGGTCTCCTTTCAGTTAATAGCAAACTCATTTCTGCATTCATGTTTGTCATATAATAGAAATAAAATTGGAAGCATAGAGATATCAAAAATGTATTGATGGTTTTAAAAATGAACTGCATATATTTATATTACAAGAAACAAAGGCAATAAAACATAAGATGAATCAGTACATCAAAAACAATCAATTAAACAAACCATAGATATTAACAATATATTTGAATTTATAATTGTTCACTATTGATATTTGATAAAAGTTTCTACAGTCAGTGAATTAATTTGCTAATATATGTATACATATTGAATGACAGAATCTGTTTTTATATTATTTATAAAATAATAGAAAATATATGTCCATGAAAAGTAATTTTATCAGTATCAAACTTCACATAAGGTTTCCAATTTTATGAATGAAATTATTGCATCTGGCATTTCCAAATATGGCATTGACAAAGTGATATTTTGCTTCAATACTGCAAAAGTGCAATATATAGTGTATCAATTAACATACACTGCTTTAATTATATGCCATTTAAAAAATATAGAAAAAAACACAATACACAACAAATAATATTACAATAAATAAATTAAATAAATTTTTATATATAACAGCAGCACTTTTCCATCTTTGAGTGCAAAATGCAATCATGTTTATTAATAATGTTTATTTAGCTTACATTAAAAATATTAAACATCTATTTAAGTCAATATTCCACTGATATTCAGAATACTGTTTTGTTTTCATGGAAATAAAACTATTGAAGAAGCAGTATGTCATCCAAATTATACTAGACTGAAAGTATCACTTTTTGCTATTTATTTTATTTAAAAAATAAAAATATGATATTTATTATTTTTATTTTTTGAATGAACAGAAATAAGTGAACATGTCTACAATAAACATATATGTAAAAGTGTTCTATCAATATACTGTTAATAACTACATTATTATTTATTATATATTAGGGTATGAGCACAGACTTTCACACGACCCACCACTCTCCTCTCCATCTAATAACACTGATACACTTAAACATGTATATGTTGAAAAGATAAATAATCACCAATATACGTATTTCATGCTAAACCAGCAATCATCAGTTCATCCAGATTATCATCTCTACACATATATACTATAAGTGCTCAGATATATATTAAGATAGACAATCCTTATACTTTAATGGACAAGCTTCAATCTACTCCACACTCCAACTCTTCAAACGTCCATCCAATTGAAAATCTGATAATAGAATGACACCCTGAGGCCGAGATTCTTATCACACCCATGTTGACCTAAGGTCAATCTGAACCCCACATGTACAGGACATAATCCATTAAATACATATGCAAGGATGGGCAGACATCTCTATAATGTAATAACTGAAACATAGGCTTATTTATACCTGTGTCTATATGTAATATTAGGGTATGAGCACAGACTTTCACACGACCCACCACTCTCCACTCCATCTAATAACACTGATACACTTAAACATATATATGTTGAAAAGATAAATAATCACCAATATACGTATTTCATGCTAAGCCAGCAATCTTCAGTTGGTCCAGATTATCATCTCTACACATATATACTATAAGTGCTCAGATATATATTAAGATAGACAATCCTTATACTTTAATGGACAGGCTTCAATCTACTCCAACTCTTCAACCATCCATCCAATTGAAAATCTGATGATGGAATGCTCAAAGGCTACCTTGAGGCCGAGATTCTTGTCACACCCATGTTGACCTAAGGTCAATCTGAACCCCACATGTACAGGACATAATCCATTAAATATATATGCAAGGATGGGCAGACATCTCTATAATGTAATTCTGGTTTAGCATGGAATATGTATATTGGTGATTATTTATCTTTTCAACATATATATGTTTAAGTGTATCAGTGTTATTAGATGGAGTGGAGAGTGGTGGGTCATGTGAAAGTCTGTGCTCATACCCTAATATTACATATATATAGACACAGATATAAATAAGCCTATGTTGCAGTTATTACATTATAGAGATGTCTGCCCATCCTTGCATATGTATTTAATGGATTATGTCCTGTACATGTGGGGTTCAGGTTGACCTTAGGTCAACATGGGTGTGACAAAAATCTTGGCCTCAGGGTGGCCTTTGAGCATTCAATCATCAGATTTTTAACTGGATGGACAGTTGAAGAGTTGGAGTGTGGAGTAGAATGAAGCCTGTCCATTAAAGTATAAGGATTGTCTATTTTAATATATATCTGAGCCGTTATAGTATATATGTGTAGAGATGATAATCTGGACCAACTGATGATTGCTGGTTTAGCATGAAATACATATATTGGTGATTATTTATCTTTTCAACATATATATGTTTAAGTGTATCAGTGTTATTAGATGGAGTGGAGAGTGGTGGGTCGTGTGAAAGTCTGTGCTCATACCCTAATATTACATATATATAGACACAGGTGTAAATAAGCCTATGTTTCAGTTATTATTTATTTTAATTTTATTCATTTTATAATTTTAATTATATATGTATACTATATATACAAAATGTGTGTGTGTATATATATATAGTACCACTATTGTACATGTCTGTAATTTTTATTAAAAATTAGATAAAAATAAATTATAAGTGGCTTAATTTAAAGAATTTTTTAAAAACAAAAATTAAAATACTGCATCATGCTTTTATTTTAGAATAAAACTTCTTAGTAGGAGGGGGGGAATGTATAATAGAATTAAAGAATAGTTAAAGCTTTTCTCTCTCTCTTTTTAAAGAAAATATCTTTTCATAAAGTAAAAGCTAAATAAATATGTAAAATTTAGAATAAAATTACGCTGTAAAATGTTGTTGGTAAAAGAAAACTTTAAAAAAATGTGTATAATTAGTTTATAAGATTTTGATTAATAATAGAATCAAAATCAATAATCGTATTAATTTAAAAAAAAACAAGAACTGTAAACTATGTTGTCTAGAATGTTTAGATGAATCTGAGCAAGGGATTAAGATAACCAGAAGTGGAAAATTAATTAAAAGATATTTTAAGTTAAGATTTAAATTAAAAAACGATAAGAAATTAAAATAATAGAAGAGAAAAAGAGTGTATATAAAGTCGCATTCTCTATTATTAGTCAGTCTAGTTTATGATTAATACTGTCAGGGATACAATCTGTAATTCGTTCACATTGCTATTAGTCCAGAGTTCAGAGAATGTAGGCCAGAGTTTCATTAAGAATCCCAACAACCAGAGATCTAAATATTCAGAACTGTAAATGCAATAAGAAATAAGCTAATCAATTACTGTTGCAGAGAATCTTATTGCAAGATGCAAAACTAGCAGCATGCATACTAGACGTTCAGATGAATTAAAATGGGCTTCATGCCTCCAACCTCTGCGAGTCACCTATTCTGCCTGAAAAAATATTGGAAACTGATGAAAAATAATAAAATAAATACTACTGCTATTATCTCTCTCTTTACCCATTGCTGAGTTACAAAATGGAAACTAGCCATGTAGCCATCGATGGAGAACCAAAAAAGGGGTCAACTGGTTGGACAATACACACAAATGAAAACCTAGGTAAATAACTTAATATATTTTGATCAATGTCTATAGATACTTTACAGTTAAATGAATAAACTTTAATTAATGAAGGACTGTCATAATTTAGCCTGATTAATTAATTACTTTTATGTTTTTATGTGTAAATTTTAATACTATTGTGTTATATTATATATGTGTTTAAAATAAACATTAATGTTTGCCTTAATTGTTATTTTGTCTATTTTCTCTTTCTCTCTTGTCACTACATTACCAGTAAATTATTGTATAAGTTACTTTATGTGTTAAGTAAATATGCTGGACCCTGAGTCAGAAAGTGAGCTAGTCATGGGATATTTTAAGTGTTGGATTATGGGCCTACCATGCAAGCATGTTGAAACAGTAAGATTCATATTCGAATCTTAAGTTTCACCTTTTTCTGTCTTCTCTTTACTGACCGGTCTATCCCGCCCAAATTTAAACTTTTTGATATCGAATTGTGTGTGTAACAATATTAAAAATGTATAAATATGTGTAGAATTCAGCTTAAACATGCACACATTTCGATCTCAAATTAAACGCAATAAATAGGGATAAAATAATATAATTTAGATTTCTTTTAGTTTTATAATTTTGTATAATTTTAATCATTTATTTTGGATTATAAAGTTTGTATTTATTGCTTTTTTTAAATTTCATTTAATAATAATTCTAAAAATATCTGATGTAATATTTAATTAAAAGTTAAAATAATCTTATGTTCCCTTTTTGTTTTTGAAATTTAAAAGCATCGGTCAGTGATAGATAATAGATTAATTAAAGAAAAATTCCCCAAAATTAATTAGTAAATGTAAAATGTAAACAATAGAATGGCAGCTTTCTTTAATTAAAAACCAACTAAATGCATTGATTATCCTCAGGGCAGATTAAGTAGAACCTAAAAATATCTTAACAAAAATGTGAAAGATCAAGATAAAAAAAGAGGCCATCTTAGACTTGCTGGAGACATTCACTTAAAACTTAGCTTTGCTCTCGATCACTGAGAGTCTCCAAAATATAAAAATACTTTGTTCCTGCCAAGGTATGACCGAGTAAAGCACCTAAATTATTCTCCATCGGGAGATGGCCTATCATGCTGAACTTTCATTGCCCGTCATAAATCCACCATGAAGATCTGTTGCCTGAAATAAATGAAAAAGCTGCTGCTGCCATGAAATTAAATAAAATATCTAAATACAAGAAAGACTTGCCACTCGTGAACTTTTTGCTGCTAAACTCATGGAATAAGGAAACTTCTTATAAAACAGGTACCTGTCTGTGTTCAAACTCTAGAATACTCTAATAATATGCTATAGCTCTTCTTCATAATCCTTATCTAAATTATAAAATGTAAAAACTACCATATGTATAGCTAAAACTGAATAATTAACTTAATGTGTAAATTTCTCTACTAATCTAGCTTACCTCATTCTATATTGGGTGCGTATTTCTATAATCTACATTTCTATCTATAGTTATTATTTAAATATTGCATGCTCATAATTATTTCAATTTTCAAAGTTTAAATCTATGATCGCTTAAAACAATGAATGCATGTCAAATTTTCATTAATATTTACTTTCTTTAATAACTTAACTTTCATATAAATCGACACGCATTCAATGCTTCATTTATTGTAATGCAGGGTCTACTACTTCGCAAATGGCTGATGTATTAGTTATAATAATTCCCAATTTATATATGTTTGGTATTTATTAAATCATCATGAATAATTCCATAGAATTACATTTCTTTGAGAGTCACCAACGTTCTTTAGTAAATGTTGATAATGTCGGGCCGAATTAGAAATCCATTTAAACCTTATCATAATTGTTTATAAGTATACATGTGTTACGTTTTAGAGACGCGATGACCCATTCCACCGTGAAATTTCCGGATTCTTCAGGGTTGAAATTAAACCCCAGTCGTCCTACACAAGCGGGCATAATGGGTGCTCCCATAGGATTTGACAATGTCATGCAGCCAGCCGGCAAATCGCGCCACGTACCGCTTGTCCCTCGTTATGCTTATGTGACACCTTACTTCGTCGGACCGAGGCAGAGACCAGTCTGATATTCTTATAAACCCATTCGCGGCATTGCAGTTTTGATATACTGCCATTCCATATCGCCTTTCTAAAGCATACCACATGTTCCTTTGCTCAATTCTATTATTCTATATATCACTCCGCCTCTGCATTATCTTCGTAATTCTCTCTCAAATAAATGTTGCCCTTAGTCATAAAATAAATAGTTTAATTAAATAAATATATGTCCGCCACTACTCTTAAATCTTACTTTAGACTTTTGCATTGCAAAGGTATAAATTCCCCAAGGCATGCATTAGAAATACTTACTCGAGAATTTTAGGTAGCTAGATTATGCTTTCAAATAAATGTATTCCTTTTGTAAACATTTCAGTATCGGAAATACCGCTACTGAAATCCTCAATATAAAATACTGTCTAAATAAATAAATGTACTCTTTAAAATATAATCATGGCACAAATTCCATTACTGAAGCTTTGAATCCCTAAATATTATTAATAAATGTTTTATTAAAATGTATTAATAAATAATTTTAAACTATATGTCTGCAGTTACGTTTCATTTATTCGATACCCATTCTATATAATATTTCCTCGATTATGTAAATATGAATGTTTAATTAATATTAGTTTGGTTATTGGCTAACTCGAGAATAAAATCATGAGTCTCTTGCATATCCCTGACCACCGTGCCTAAGGAAATATTTACTAATGTCGCATCAGATGCGTTGTTTCATGGATTGTATTGTGGAACCGATAAACTATGTTCGAACTCAGTACCATGAGTGGCTTCGCTACTCGGTGGTGCTGCTGTTCTGTATAGTGGTCGAATTCTGCACTATGTTTATGAGTCACACGTTTTCTGACCGTTACAATGTTAATTACTTCATGTAATTAGCTGGCACTTGAGGTTTGCCTCGAAACATAAAATGCTTTGGATGATAGGGGGTTGAATTTAGCAGTCGAGGTGGGCCACAGTCTGGAAAAGTGATCGTGTTATGCTTTGCATAGCTCAGTCTGACCATGGGTATTATTGATAGCTCTGCTATTTATGGTGTTCTCCCCTCTGTTTGAAGGGCTGGTCTGTTTACATAATAATAAAAATATAAAATTTAAAGATATGTTAAAAAAAGACTAAAAACTCAATGGATCCGGTTTAATATATATATACATCATTATAATTGTAAGCCAGTATCAATCCAATGCAGAACAAAGGTCTCTCCATGTTCAATCCATCTTCTCCAATCTCTAGTCTTTCTTCTTCACACCATCCCTGCATATTTTGTTATTACATCCAACCATTTCATATGTGGTCTTTTTCAGAGTCTTTTACAATATATATATATATATAAATATTTGAAAACCAGGCACTCTTTACAAACCTGGAGCTTAATTGTACATATTGGGGGTTTGAACTCAAACTTTAAAGCCTCTTTCAACTATTCACAACTATCTCATACAACTCATACACATGACCACACACATGTAGAAAAGATAAATAATTACCAATATACATATTTCATGCTAAACCAGCATTCATCAGTTGGTCCAGATTATCAACTCAGTTTATATTAAAATAGCAAATCGTCACACATTCATGGACCAGCTTCAATCTACTCCAACTTTCAACTTTTCAGCCAGCCATATCATTGAAAATCTGATGATGAAAGCCCAAATCCCATGCTGATGCCAATATTATTGTCAAGCCCATGTTAACCTGAAGTCACTCAGACCCCTCATGTATAGGACCTTATCCATTTAAATACATAGAAAAGAGATGGGCAGGATACAAGCTTTATATGTAAATATTTGAAAACCAGGTACTCTTCACAAACCGGGAGATTAATTGTAATATAGGGGATTTGAACTCAGAACTTTCAAGCACCCTTCAACTATCCACACTATCTCATACAACTGATACACATAACGACACACATGTAGAAATATGTATATTGGTGATTATTTATCTTTTCTACATGTGTGAGGTCATGAGTATTAGTTGTATGAGATAGTGTGGATAATTGAAGGGTGCTTAAAAGTCTGAGTTCAAATCTCCCATATTATTAATATATATATATAAGCAACCAACTTTTAATCAGCATCAAGTATTCAATCTGCTGCCAAAATACATTTAATTTATAAAATGGTTTTTTTCAAATGATTTACATTTATAAATAAATGTAGCTTTGATCAATATCAACTTTATTAAATATATGTATTTATGTATATTGTTAAAAAGCACTGTATATGTTTAGTTGAGTAAACAGTATATATTTTATTATAATCAGAGCTTATAAAAAGTCATCATCATCATCATTACAACCATTATCAATCCACTGCAGGATGAAGGTCTCTCCAAATTTAATCCATCTTCTCCGATCTTTAGCTTCTCTTCTCCACATCACCCCTACACATTTTCTTATTTCATCCATCCATCTTACATGTGGTCTCCTTCTGGGTCATTTACAATCTCTTGGAATCCAGTTTAAAATTTCAATTGTCCATCTATTATCATCTCTTCTAGCAATATGTCCAGCCCAACTCCACTTCAATCTTTTAATTTTTTCAATGAGGTCAGTAACACCTGTTTGTTCCCTTACCCATACATTGCGTTTTCGATCTCTTCTTGTTACTCCCAACATACATCTCTCCATACTTCTTTGAGTGGTCTGAAGTCTCTGTATTGATCTTCTATTAAGTGTCCAAGTCTCAGATCCATAAGTAAGAACTGGTAAAACACATTTGTTAAAAACCTTTCTTTTCAAACACATAGGCATATTTCCTTTTAATATCAAGTTATTTCTACCAAAAGCACTCCAACCAAGTTTAATTCTATGATTAATTTCCTCTATTATGTTTCCATCTGTATTAATAATCTGACCAAGGTATTTGTAACTGTTAACTTCTTCTAATTCATCATAATCAATCTTTATTTTCATATTTTGAGCAAATCGATTAAACATTACTTTAGTCTTTTTTTAACATTTATCTTTAGTCTTACTTTCCTACTTTCATCTGATAACTCCTGCAACATTTCCTGCAGCTCGGAAGCATTATTTGCAAAAACAACTACATCATCTGCGAAATCTAAATGACTTAAATAATCTCCATTTACTTTCACTCCTTTAGTTTCCCATTTTAATCCACAAAATACTGCTTGCAGCACTGCTGTAAAAAGTTTTGGAGATATGGAGTCACCTTGTCTTATACCTTTCTCAATGTTGACTTTCCCAGTATCATTATGTAATCTAATTGTTGCTGTTGCATGTTCATAAATATTCTTTAAAATATGACAATATCCTGGATCTATACCTTGATGATCCAATGCTTTAATCACTGAAGAAATGTTTGTAGAATCAAATGCCTTTTCATAATCTACAAATCCAAAACATAATGACAACTCATATTCATTTGTTCTTTCTATAACTTCTCTCAATACTTGAATATGATCTACTGTACTAAAACCACTTTTAAATCCAGCTTGTTCTCTTGGTTGGTGAAAATCCAAGGTTCGGCTATTATATGTATATAAGAAAGATATGGAATAAAATATACTGTGGTGTGACTCTGCTATAATGTGATTCCTTTTTTTATTTTTATAACTAATATCCTGTATAAGATTTTACAGCAATAAAATGCATATCGTTGAAAAACAAAGTAACAAAGTGTGAATCTACATATAACTATGACCACTGTCTATAATAAATCAGTATATCTGACATTAAATCACAATATTCCTCAAAATAATCGAGATTTTAGAGCACAGAAAAATATATTACAATGAGTTTTAAAAAATAATAGTTGATAAATAAAGTAATTAATTAAAATTAATTTATTCACAAAATGTTTTTTTTAAGTGTCATAGCATTGGCCAGGATGCGAACCTGCAACCCGGGCAACTTGCCTGCAAGTGCAAGGCAGTCACACTGACCTCTCGACCACTAATGCAAAAAAATGTTTTTTTTCCAATTAGATTAAACAAAGTTTGAATAAAGTATAGTAATGAATCTCAAAATATTTTTTATGAAAATAGAGCACCAAGCAACTATATGCCATAATAGAATTAGCTTAATTTTACATCACTGAAGATATTACAGTTATTATAAATCTGACCAGTAATTTGAATGATATTTCAACACAAATACCTTTCCATAAAGCACATATATTTATGGAAAAAACATTCAATACAGCAATAATCAAATAAATATAAAAAGCCTTAAAATAATATTCATATTTTGACTCTTTTGATAAGTATTCAGAAATATATTTCGCTAATAAGGGAATTAACAATTTAGACTTAATCAATAATCTACACACTCAGTAACATGTTCACTTATAATGTTTGCATGTTTGCTTGATTTTTTTTGATATCACTTAGGGATAAATATCTAGCTAAAACTCGCTGATAATACATTAGTCATTCAATAGCATTAATTATTGGCAGTTAATAATTGATAATAATAATTCTTCATAAAAACTGTGTCAGAGCTTCTAAATTAAATAATTTGAAACTATAACTAGGGATAATATAGAACAAAAAACAAAGTTCATACCCTATCAAAAGTGATATGATGACTTATTTTCAACTAAGTCTTGTATCAGTACGAAATATACCTTCTGTAATGGCATCAAATAAACGCAACATAATTAACAAAATGCAAGATCTACTCCTACTGACTAATTACTGATAGCTTTTGATTTTTTTTAACTCAAATAAAACTTAAAAACTATTTTTATTATAAAAGTACAACTAAATAAATTGATTATGTTTCTGTTTCTTAACAAAACTTCAAAACTGATTATTTAAATCAATGAGATATTGTTAAGATTTATAAATATGTTTCTTCATTAAATTTCAAAAACAAGATTAATTAAATCAATACAATTACTTTTTTAAATACTCTATAGCAAATCCCTATCCTACAATAAACAAATTTAGAAATAAAAAAATCAATTCTTACTATCTATGCTTATTTTTTTAATGATCTAGTATTTTAAGAAATATAAATATATATACATTTATAACTATTACAATAAATTTGACATAACATAATCAAATTTTATATATTATTATATTTTATATTTCTTAAAATTATTATATTTACATGTGATCTCATGAATAAATACTTACTTGAAAGCAAGAAAAAATCAAATAATATCAAACTCTTACTTTTTATATGTACAGAAATAAACATCTAAAAATCATCATTTTATCAAAAATTATTTGATACATATTTGAGCATATAAAAATGTGGATTGTCATTTTATATGTAGCATGACCAAGCGAATGCAAAATATACCTATTAAACAATTTATCTTCATTATTCAACAATATACTACTAAGAGTATACAATTTATTAAATTTGAAATTTTCACTCATACCTTTCTTTATCAATGACACAATTTAGCATTAAATTACTTGCTATTTTAACAATAAGCTTTTTTTTTAAAATTTCTTTAGTGTTCTAAATTCATGATATTCATTAATTTACAGTTAACATTATCAAAGGTTGACAACATCAAATATCATTGGAATAAGTTATGGAAATACTTTAGTATCTGAAGTTTTCTTTATAATTATAAAATTAAAAAGCTCTTTCCTGTACAGTAGCCACTATCCAAAGCAAAGAAAAAAGTAAAATTATCAACATCAATGAAATAAACAATGCTGACAATTGGATAATTACAGCTGTATGCCTTCAGGCTTATGATGTCATAGCAAGGTAACAAAAAATCAAATCTCTAGAATTAGTCATGTCAGTCTCTTCGTTGCCATGACAACGTTCATGGGTTCTTCTGACGACGCAAATATCGGATAATTATAGTTGTGTGCCTTCAGGCTAATTACGTCATAGCAAGGTAAATTCTGGATTACCATATTTTGCTTCATTTTTTATTTCCATTAAGTAATATCAAATATATTATTTTTTCACTAATTAAAGCATTGATAATTGAGATTCGTTATTTTGCATTAGATTTGAACTTTCATACATGTATAAAAAAAATGCAATAAAATATTGATCCCAAAAATTAAAATGTCATTACCCTAAAAAAATGTTTTTTTTTAATCTATTAACAATTTATTCAGTTTATTCTCTATCAAAATAAATTTCCACATTTTTTATATAAACTTTTAAACTGACTTAATATTTATAACAAATTCCTCTAAGAATTTAAAACAATTTATTTATTCACTATTATATTATTATTAATCATTTCCCATAATTATTTATAGATTATTTTATGGTACCACATTTACTATACAATTTGATTCCTCCATATCAATATTTGTCACTTTGCCAGATTTTGTCTTTCTTTTAAATATTTATCCAATTCATTACCTTCTTGAAAATTACTGCATTAACATTTTTTAAAACATTATGAGAATGTTTTACTTGTACAATATTCTTATCCATTTAGTCTTCTACCATATTTTTATATAACATCTCTTCCAACCTTCTATTCATTACTGATTATTACATCTTCATCTGATCTTTTTATGCTTTTTTATTTGTAATACATCTTTTTTTATACTTATCTTATTCTTTCATTTTTCCAAGTTGCATTGTAACTTTCTTTTACCTTCTATATAATTTCTTTAATTTTATATCTTCTAACATTTGCATAATTTAGTCAATTTGTTTTCATATTTATACATTTACAAAAGTATTTATTTTGTCTCTCAAATGTATCTTTCAGTACTAATATTTTTACCATTTTAATCAGGTCAATATTTTTATATGATTACTTTGGATTAGCATCTTACCTAATCATCTTCTTAAATAGTCAATGTTTAAATTTCTTTTGATATTTTATTATTGAATGATTTATTTATTTTATTATTCAAAGCTTCATATATAATATTAAACATGACTATCTATTTATTCTTATGATATTGTTATTTTTCAGACTTACCAAAATTTGTTAGAGAAACTTGTGAGTGGCAAATGATTATACATTAGATTATAATTTTTAATAGTAATAGTTTTGTGGCACTTCAAAGTATAAAGTAGTTAACAGATTTAATAAGATCACCTGTTTTATTTTTAAGTACTTATCTATGTCAAATATTGTAATCAATTTTTTAATTTACATTTAGTGAAAGGATATTTTTTCATATTTTGTACACTTATTGAGTTTTGATGAGAATTATGTCTAATAATGCATTATTTTAGGGGCATTCAGTCTAACATTATTGGTGGATCACATTTTAGACCACATTCTATTTGCTTCAGGATGGTTTGACCTATACAAAATAGGTGATATGATATTTTTCCAGCAAATACTTTTATTTAATTTAAGCTAGAACTTTTAGGAGCCTTTATAATTAATTAAAATAACAAAAAAAGAAAAAGAAATGGAAGGCATTAATGCTAGAATTGTTAAATATCCTATGGGTAAATTTGTTTACAGTAATAGAAATGTAAATATATTAAATTGATTAAGTGCAAGCAGATGATATAATACTATAGTAATAGAAATGAGAAAGGGCATAAACTTATGGATTCATAGAAGACAAATTATGTATTATGAATTTAGTCTTTTAAAAATGCTAAATAAAAGTAGTCATGGAAACAGAAATGAAAGTATAGCTTATATTTTGACTTAAAGAAAATATGTATTTCAAGATTGTAATGTTTTTAATAGATGCAAAACAAAAAGTGATAATTGATCCAATATGTGTTATTGTAACACAAAAAATATAAAGATTATGGTAGTGGGTAGCAGCTCTTATAATTTGGATCTAAGGTTAACCAAAAGTGATATGTTTAATATCAAAAAAAGGAAAAATATAAAATAGTGTATTTGGAATGTGTTCTAAATGATGCCAGTTCATTTTAATGATAATGTAGATTTCATGTTGAAATGATACACAATTGTTCAAAAGTGAGGGTGGAAAAATTACATCAACAATAATCAAGTATTATTGTCTATATGGTAAAATTTATTGTTTAGTAATAGTAAAATTATTTTTAGCAGTTGTTAATTGTGTTACCACAACATTTCATAGTGAATACCCAGTTAAAACAAGGTTCTTTATATAGTAAAGATTAAAAATACAGATAAGCTGGTTCAAAATTAAAAGAAATTTGGACAAATAATTTAAGTATACATAGCAAAAGATGAAGTAAATTTTTGTAGCATAAACAAAAAGTCACATTTATTAATGAAATATTATCCAAAATTTTGATAGGAATTCAAAGTACTGCTGTATATAAAGAGAAAAACATGATTAATATAAAAATTAGAACCTTTTTTAAGTTCACAATTTATTTTAAAGCTGCATATAGTAGCAAATAACAATGAAGTTCAGTAATTTATGAATCAAGAAAATATTTCAAGACATTTAAAATTTTTATAAACAATACCAAAACAATAATTTTTATTACCTAAACAGTGAATAAATAATTTTTTTTCTGATTAGCAATATGATTAAAGAAACAGAATGTATTTGACAAAAAATCTCATACTTATGCATAAAAACAAATTTTGCTGGAGATACAAGGGGAAAATATTTTAAACTTATGTGGCTTTTCTAATAGCAGTTTAATCAAACAAAAGCAGTTGATAAAGCAAACAGGCAAATAAAATACAAATAACTATGTTTTGCTTTATTGTTTAATCCAAAGTTTTCATTATATTAACCATTTCAAAGTTGTCATCTTATCTGGTCACAAACATATTTTTACTATTGAGAAACTAAAAGGCAAATAAAGCTGGTAAGAAATAAAAAAGTACCCAATAGTTTGTAACATGCAGTTAATTTTTCATCTTCAGCAAAGATGAAAAGAATTGGAATACTTGATTCTGAAAATTTATATGCTAAAAACACAAAATTATTAAAATATAATGATGAAAATATTTTTGTTCTTAGACTGAAAACACTACCATTTCATTTTTCAAGTTACAATATGATCAACTGAATAAAATCCCAAATAATAATTGCTTACTTCCTTACCAAACCACCAAACATCACATGATCACCATTCATAATGTTTGCACAAGCTGTTTAAACAGGAGCAAAACTCCATGAAGTAGCACCACTCGGTGCAAGCCAGAGTAATAAAAATAGGCATTATATAGGAATTTGATGCACAAACTTTTCTGCATCCATTGATTACTCTGGCTTACACTGAATAGCACTACTGTATGAGAGTTTTGCATCTGTTTACTTTCCTTACTAGTAGTGTGCATTAGTAAAAAAAAAGAATTTTTTTATTTTTATTTTAAAAAATAAATTTACTTGAACTATTATATTGTTCGTGAGAAGTCATTTTGCAATGTTTTGGAAAACAAAAAGTGAATGTTTTCTTAAAAAATTAAACACCGAATTCCAATATTTTAAAAAAATTGTCAGTATTTGAAATGTATAAATCAATGGTTAATTAAAAAATGATAATTGCAAAATGTGTCTACAATATATTCATAAAATGGTTAATATAGATAGAGATTGAATAAATGAATTGAAAAGCAATATTGCTTTTAATTACCTTTTTATATTAAAACATTTACAGTAAACAAAATGATAAGATATATAAAAAATTCATTTCAAGATATTTCCACAAATAAAATAATAAAAATTATAAATAAATGGCTATTATGCAATTAAATATATAAAATTCTTTAAATATCAAATTGGAAAAACTCTATCATTTATTAAAAATTTGTTTCTTCATATAAAATATCTATTATTCTGTTTTTTATTAAAACACTTGTTTAAAATGAGTATGTCAGAGTTATATAAACATATATAAAATAAAAAAATAAATAAATGTAATCAGTAACCTCAAAATAATAAAATATTGAATCAATAAAAAATGAGGGATAAAATATAAAAAATATTGTTGGTAATATTTGGGGGGGGGGATTATTTGATAGATTTAACATGCTGTACTAAAGAATTTGTGGTGACACAAACACAGATGATAAAATTGATCATCCAATAAACAAACTATACATTGAGCAATCATTATGTACTGTATTAAAAACATATTAAAAGAAATAGTATAAAAAAATGTAAGAGCCAAACAATTCATAAATTGAAATGTCATTGTTATAATGTGAATATCAAAATTTTATTGATTAGCAAACATAAACATATTTTATGAGAAACAATCATCACCAAAAATGTACATCATTTGATTACTCAAGGTACAACAACAAACAAATCTGAATAATGAATTGACTATATATCTCTGAAAATAATCATGCACACCTATTCTTCTGGAATTATTCTAAGCAACTACAACTTACTTTAGATTGACTGTTAATATCTGCTTCATTTATGATAAGATTTTCAACAACAGACAGATGACCATTATAAGCAGCACTATGAAGTGGACACCATCCTTCCTAAAATTAAAATAAAACAATCATAAATTTTTGGAATAGTGTAAAATAGTTAAGTCATAACAAACTGTTTCATGAAGTCTATTTACTTTAGAAGTTTTCTAATGAATTATCAAATGTGAAATATAATTTTCAATGCCTTTTGTCTTCTTAAATATTTAAAAAAAATTCAATTATCAAAAACTTGATATATAAAAAATAAAAATATGATTTATTAGATGTATTATTCCTAATTGAACAAAATACATGAAAACCTACAAAATATAAAACAACTGAATGAAGATGTAATTGCCTTAATAAGGTCAAAGAAGTATATCATAACAAATGTAAGAGCAAACAAAGTGTAATGTAATGGAACATATTACTAATAAATCTTCAGTCAGTATTTTACATTTAAATAGAAAAAATGGCAAAATTTAATAAAAGATGAGATATCAGCAAGTTCCAAGTTTTATTACTTGTGGGAAAACGTTGTACTGCAAAAATAAAATGATCTGTATTGTAGCAGAAATAAAGTTGTCAAATTTTATCTTATAAAGTTCATTTTATATTTAATTTTAATAAATGTACAACTGAATTTTAGTGTTATTTCATAAAAATAATATTATTTTACAAATTAAAATAAAGTAATGAGGTGTTTATATAAAAGTATTTACTGAAATATATTTTATTTGTATAGAAAGCACGTGTAATACAACTCATTAAGTATGAATTCATGTAAATGTTTAGAGAAACTTCTTGATGAAATGGGCTGTGTTTTGCATACTTAAAAATGTGACATTTATGCATAGTTCATAATAATTTGAGATTAATTTTAATATGCATAGTATAGAGAAAATTATGTGAAATACACAGACAAATAAGAATCTAAACATAACTAATATCTCATGGATGTACATGCCTGCTAAATTCTTATATACAAAAAGCATCACTTATATATTTATTATTAATGCTACAACAATTGGCATTTTGTATAAAATTACAACAGTAAATCTTGTCAACATACATAATATATTTTCATTATACACCCATAATAGCTTATTTAAAATGTAATAGGTTTGTTAAAATTGTTTGTAAAAGTAAGAACTTCAAAAGTCACTTTCTACTCAGAAAGGTTGTACATTAAATATGTATTTACTCATGCTTATTACATTGCTTATAAAATGATATAGTGGATTTATATGTGAAGGCAAAAGAAAAATGTGTAGATATCTAGTCAAAAAAGAGACAAAATATAAGAAATAAATTTTTATATTCACAAAAAAGTAAATGGTGACAATAATTAAGTATTTTTTTACAGTCAAAAATATTGTTATCCAAAACAAATTTGGTTAATATGTTAAATAACATTCAACTATATATTACACTTATGTAATACTATTAATCATTAGTACATTATATCTATCAATCATTAGTGTTAATTCGTAAATAAGATACATGTTAATCAAGCATTATTTAAATAAGGGCCAAGCATAATTATTAATTGATATTTGCTTGCATATTGCTACATTTTTAATTAATTATTTCTTAGTTTCATATATAACAAAATATTATGTACATATATTTAATGTTGACCTAATAATTGGTATTAAATTTTTTGGTTTGTATAATATTTTAAATTGTTTGTCTTTTGCTGTCTTAAAGAAAAATCATTGTATTCAGAATACCACTGTCATTTATCCAACAACTCAACAATCAAAAAACTATTGGTTCCAGTGAGAGAAATTCAGTTATAGAAATTGCTATATCTCTTGACAATTTTCTAAAACTATTAAAAAACATAAATATATAAATTTTTTTTTTCACATTATATCATTGTTGAATTTTAATAAAGTGCAGAAAACATAGCAATGATTGCTTGAAATGTGCATTTATTCATTCATCTACAATTACTAATGAGCATCATTTGCCAAAACATTTTATCAAAGGAAATTATGAACCATCTCAAAGTACAAGAATATTGTACATATTTTCATGCTCACAAGAAAGATCAAAAAAATTATCTTATTTTCAGGATTGAAATAAAAGTTTTGACAACAATCTTGCAATGATAAAATTCTTTCAGTAGCTCCCATGCAAGATAACAGTGTGCTTTGTGATAGTTCAATTTTTTAATTATTCATTATTAAAATCAGGTAAACTGCATAGTTATTGGCTAGTTAATGTAATTGTGCCAAGTCATAAATTGCATTACAAATATTACTAATTTTCATAGTTTTGTCACTTAGTGTCATATAGACATTATAAAATATTGTAAATACATTTGTTTATGTGTCATTAATAAATATAGTATAAATCATATTTACATGTGTTTGTATTTATATTGTACCATTTATTTATATATGGTACAAATATATTGGCATTTGGAAAGCTAAAAGAAAATGTAAATTTAGCGATCGTAGTAAAAGATGCAATTAAAATTTTTTTTTAGTTGGTAAAACTTTTTTTTAAAAAAAACCTACAATGAAGGTTACATTTTTCGTTTATATTTTTTTTATATCATTAAAAATAAAAGTTAAAATTGGAAAGAATAAAAGACACAGAGATTATTGATCTAGATAATCTAAAGAAAAGGAAGAATTCCACACACAGATTTCAATTAGTAAAATCTTTCTGGCACTGATTAAAGATGGTGAAATTTAAGAAGGAATGTACAAGATTATTATCTTGTATGTTGATAAAAAGACAAAAGTAAATATGCACAGAAGTCTGAAAACTGGATCTCAAGTATAAAAGAATACCAGTGTGATTAGGGTCTTGTCTGTTTTTTTTTGACTGGTCCTGGATCATGAAATCCAGGACCACTCATGCTGAAATAATTCTTCATGCTGGAGTGAACTGAAGCTTTTGACATTGTTTATCATGAAGACCATCAATCCCAGAAAAGCTTTTGTGACTACCCATTAGAACCAGGGTCAGGAACAAGTTAAAACTAATGCATGAGCTCATTGTACCTCATGAAAAACTATGCATAGTAATCAACAATCTTCCTAAACTCACTAAACTTATCAGTAGCTGCAGAAAGGAGTTTGCTATTAACTGGAAGGAGACTTTTTCATTCCTCTTGGAAACCTTAAAGGAAGTGAGCAGGGCAAATTCCTAATATCCACTCCATACATTCTTATCGTTGCAGCTATTATTACTATGTGATTATTCATATAGTATACAAACATGGATGGGCTGCTCACCAACACGCATTATCCAGCATGGTGAGTTTATTGGCTTTTTACCTCTGATTTTAAGATCAAGAACATCAGGGTCTTTCTTTTCAGTGCCTGATAAGGCAAAATGAATGTTTGTGTAAATGATAAATATTTTTCCAATACATATATACAATTATGACAGACAAAAATAAAGCATGGCCCTTATTGCCAAGATGCTGTAAAGTGACCAACCAAGGCAGCAGTTGGTGGCTAAAGGCGGAGGGAGCTAAGAAACCACTGATTGCAGACCCAGGCTGCCATTTGATGACCACTTTTTATTTAGGTACTTACAACTGCAAATCACTTTCAAGTGAAAGAAATTGCAAAAATTAGAAAAAGAAGTGTCTTATATCATATGGGACATTATTGGACTTTGTGAAGTTAAAAGAAAAGATGAAGAGACAATTGATTTAAAAAGTGGACATATACTCTATTATAAAGGCACAAATATTGTAAATACAAGTGAAGTAGGATTCATTATAAATAAAAAGTGGAATAACAGTATTGTGGAGATTGATAGTGTATCAGAAAAAGTGGCAAGATTAATTATACAACTCAATAGCAAATACCAAATGCAGATAATTCAGGTTTATTATCTGACAAGTTCTCATAGTGATAAAGTAGTAGAAGATTTTTATATGGATGTACAAAAGGCTTTTGATCAGAGTAAACAACATTTTTAAATTGTTATGGAGACTTGAATGCTAGAATTGGTAGACAAATGAACAATGAAAGTGCTGTAGGTAATTTTGGTTATGGTAATAGAAATGAGAGAGCACATAGACTTGTGGAGTTTGCTGAAAAAGAAGAACTTTATATTATGAATTTTTTTTTTGAGAAAAATGCTATAAGGAAATGAACATGAAAGTATCCAAATGAAGGTACAACAGAATTGGATTATATGTTGACTAACAGAAAATACATATTTCAAGATTGTAATGTTCTTAATAAATTTAAGGACAGGAAGTGATCATCGATTAGTAAGATGTAAGACACGTGCTAATGTAAAATTGAGAGACAAAAATTATTAAGAAAAACTATATTTACAGTTGATATTCCTAATCTTTAGAAACATTCTAATGAAGTTAAATTAGAACTTACAAATTGGTTTCAAGTATTAGTAGATTTTGAACATGATTCAGATTTGAATGAAATTAATATGAAAATAACTGATACAATTTTAAAAATTGCAACAAAGATAGCTGGTAGAAAAAAGCAGCAATTGACCAATAAAATTTCTACTAAGACTAGAGAATTTATGAAGAAAGGAAGGAATATGAAGATATGCAAAAATGATGCATTAAAAACAATTGAATATCTCGAATTTTGTAAAAATGTTGTGGAAAACAGTTGAAAATGATATAAGAAAGTATAACTGTGAACTAGCAAGGAAAGCTGTAGAAGAAAATAAAAGTCTCAAGAATGTAAAACAACATTTTGGTATTGGTATGAAATTTATATTTGCAATAAAAAAAAAGATGTAATTATTACTAAAAAGAGAGGTGACATCATGAAATTGGTAGAAGATTTTTATCAACAATTATACAGTAAGAAAGAGCAAGTACCTTTTATATCTATTACATCTTTTGAAATGCCCAGAATTTTAAATGAAGAAGTGAGACATGCAATGAAATGTATGAAGAAAGGAAATGCTCCAGGTAATGATGGAATTATAATTAATATATTAAAAAAAGCAGGCAAAGAAATAGAAAATTCTTTAGCAAAGTTATATACCAAATGTCTAAAAGATAAAGATGTACCAGATGATTGGAAGAATGTAGTAATAATATTAATATTTAAAAAAGGTGATAACGAAGATATTAGAAATTACAGACCTATCAGCCTTTTATCAGTTTTATATAAAATTTTTACCAAGATAATTACAACTCGTCTACAGAGAACATTGGATTTCCACCAACCAAGAGAACAAGCTGGATTTAAAAGTGGTTTTAGTACAGTAGATCATATCCAGGTATTGAGAGAAGTTATAGAAAGGACAAATGAATGAGTTATCATTATGTTTTGGATTTGTGGATTATGAAAAGGGATTTGTTTCTATAAACATTTCTTCAGTGATTAAAGCATTGAATCATCAAGGTATAGATCCAGGATATTGTCATATTTTAAAGAATATTTATAAAAATGCAGCAGCAACAATTAGATTACATAACGATACTGAGAAGTTGACTCCATATCTCCAAAACATTTTACAGCAGTGCTGTGAGATTATTTAAGACACTTAGAATTTGTAGATGATGTAGTTGTTTTTGCAAATAATGCTTCAGAGCTGCAGGAAATATTGCAGGAGTTATCAGATGAAAGTAGGAACGTAGAGCTAAAGATAAATGTTAAAAGACTATAGTAATGTTTAATCGATTTGCTCAAAATATGAAAATAAAGATTGATTATGATGAATTAAAAGTTAACAGTTACACATACCTTGGTCAGATTATTAATACAGATGAAAACATAATGGAGGAAATTAATCATATGATGGAAACATAATGGAGAAAATTAATTATATGATGGAAACATAATGGAGGAAATTAATCATATTAAACTTGGTTGGAGTGCTTTTGGTAGAAATAACTGGATACTAAAAAAAATATGCCTATGTGTTTGAAAAGGATGGTTTTTAACAAATGTGTTTTACCAGTTCTTACTTATGGATCTGAGACTTGTACACTTAATAGTAGAGCAATACAGAGACTTCAAACCACTCAAATAGGTATGGAGAGATGTATGTTGGAAGTAACAAGAAAAGATCAACAATGCAATGTATGGGTAAGAGAACAAATAGGTGTTACTTACCTAACTGAAAAAATTAAATGATTGAAGTGGAGTTGGGCTGGACACATTGCTAGAAGATATGATAATAGATGGACAATTAAAATTTTAAACTGGATTCCAAGAGATTGTATAGACTCAGGAAGAGACCACATGTGAGATGGATGGATGAAATAAGAAAGTGTACATGGGTGATGTGGAGAAGAGAAGCTAAAGATCAGAGAAGATGGATTAAACTTGGAGAGATCTTCATCTTGCAGTGGATTTATAATGGTTGATGATGATGATGATTAAGTTTAGAGTACATAATTTACCTTTGCCAATATTTGTTAATTATTCCCAGAGAATAATATCTAGAAAATAATCTTAGTTACAGTAGACTATGACACAGATTCTTTTAAAATCATTTTCCTCTTTAATTTTTGAGGCGTGATGCGACAGATATCAGTGGAATGTTATATGAATCCTGGTGCTCTTTTAAAAAAAAAAAGCTGATTCTGTCAATAGTGTAAGTCAAAACAATTCTAGGTAGAGTTGATCAGGAAATATAGTTATGTTTTTTAGAAATCAGAATGAAACATTCTTCTTTTTCATAACTTGATCAACTCACGCATTTTATGCGTAACACAAACCACCTCTTGCTAGATCTCTGTACATGTAAACTGCATGAGTTGATCAAGTTATGAAAAAGAAGAATTTTTCTTATTTCTAAAAACATAACTATATTTCCTGATCAATTCTACCTAGAAATTGTTACAATTATGATTGCCAACCGAATCAGTTTTTAATTTATAAAAGAGGGTGCCAAAGTCATTAGACTTACTGATTCTGCATCAAGCATATCGTAACTTAACAGAAAATAAAGTAATGATTGGGATTTTTTGTTTTCTGTAACTTAGTTATATTTTAAAAAATTATATACCTGGGGCTTAATTGATACATATTGGCAAAAATAAATTATACGTTCTAATAAACTAATCTTACTAAATTTAATAAACATTAATAATGTACAGTAAAAGAAAAGTTGATAAAAGCAAAATATTTTATTCTAAAGAACTTAAAATATTTTTTCAGATAAATAATTAAATAATATTGGAGAGTACATACACTAATCAAGGTATAAATCAATTACTTAAAAAAAACAATTAAGCAATATTCACTTAAAAACTTCTTTTATAAAGTTCTTTTAAAATGACAGTCTCTTTAATAATAAAATTTAATGTCTCTTCAATATGAAAATTAAAAGTCTATATCAGGATTATATAATCGTTCAATATATTATTTTAAAGTTTTGATTTATATATATTTTGCTTTTGAATTATATAATGTGTGCATGTTTAATATAAACACATATTAAAGTTTTACATATAGTATCTAACACACATTTAAACATTATATATATTATAAGCTTATATGAAGAGTTGTTTGCAAACTTTAAGTCACTATCAGGGGATGAAGAATTTTAGTTTACCAATAAGTGTAGCAAGTTTATGAAGATTGTTGAACACTATGCAGTTCTTTCTGGGGTAGAAAGAGCTCATGGCCATTAGTTTTAATGTGGTCTTGATCCTGGTTCTAATGGCTAGTCATGAAAGCTTTTCTGGTGGATGTCTTCATGAACAATGTCAGCAAAAGCCTTAGTCTACCCCTGTGTGACAAGTTATTTCCACATAGAGTGGTCCTGGATTTTCTTTAATGACCCAGGACTAGCTGAAAGAAAAAACAGAGAAGAGAAGACCCTGATCAAACAGGTCTCCTCCTTTTTATACTCAGACTTCTGCGCATACCTTTTGTTTTTGTCAAAAATACACATTGATAATCCTGTGCACTTTTTTATATTTGTCAGTTACAAAGTCTTTATTTTTTTAGCATAATTCTGCCATCTTTAAATACCTAAAAAGATTATTCTAATTGTAATCTTTTTACTTTTGGAATTCTTTTAATTTATCTGGATTAGTAATCTGCATGTCATTTATTATTTCCAATTTTAACTTTTATTTTTAATTACATAAAAAAAATACGAACGAAAAATGTAACTTTCATTGTATGTTTTAAAAAAATTATACAAACTAAAAAAAAATTTAATTACATCTTTTTAATAAGATGCTAAATTTACTTTTTCCCTTAGCTTTTACCCAAATGCCAATATTTTTTTACCATATTTAATAAATGGTACAATATATAATCCAGATTAAAAACACTATTTAGTTTATAATAATTCATTGAAAATTATCAATTTTCTGTCATTTTCCATTTTTAGCTCACTTAAAACTTTTACAATTTTTGCCATCTCTATTCCAATACATAATTTATCAGAATCTTTTTAATATTTTTAATGCCCTGTTAGTTAAAAAAATACAATTATTTATTATGCAAATAGCTACAAAATTTGTTTACTGTTTCAATACATGTTCAATCTTTGCTAATAATTTATCATTTTTAATTTTAAACCACAGTTTTTTTGACAGGGAAGTCTGTTTTATTCTAATATATATTAAATGTAAAGATATCAACCATGCATTTATTTTTGTATCTTTTATAGCTTCATAAGTTTTTTATGATAATAATATAAACTCTGTACATTAATGGATCTATAAAATTGTCCTAAATCCACACACATGTGTAATACAAGTAAGTAAATAAATTATAACTATAAAATTAATTACATATATATTATGAGAAGATGTACACCAAAATTTATTTATTTATTTACCGATTCCCTAACATTTAATAATGGTACAATAAGCTTAAACAATTTAAATATAATGATTAACTTACTAATTATGTTTAAATTCTTTCTTTATTATATTTAAGTCATATTTCATAGATATAAGACATTTAAAAATATATTATGACAGGCATACTTTGTATGGGCAAGCATAAGATGGTATTACATAAGAAAATGGCCTATAATATGTAATAAAGCCATTAAAGGTGTGTGTATGCCATCTATATAAATTTTAATTGTCAGGATATAAAATAGTGAGAGATGTCTGTGGATGTATCATATACTCCCACACACAAGAAAAGCCAATAGTTAAGGCTTATAATTTGAAGTGTTAGCATATTAGTTATATGCTTATAATTAATTTTGATTATTATTTTTATGTTCATTTTTTTTATAAACGCAAAGATGTTTATGCATAATTTGTATGTATAATTTTTTTGTTAAATGCTTGTGAAAACAAAGGGAAATAGTAATATTTAAAAATCTAAAATATAGGTAATTTTAAATCAAAAGTTGTACTAGATATTTTTCTCTACAAACTCATTGTTCTAAATTTAAAAAAAGCCTAAAGGCAAGTACATTTTAATAGATAAGTAATTTTGTTTTCTTCCTTTTTTTTAAATTATCAAATATTTCAACTCAACAAAAGAGTTCATCAAAATTTGTGTTACTGCAGGTGGGGGCAAGATATCTAATTTAATTAAAAAAATATTTTCACATGATAATAAAAAAAATATTTTAAATGGAATCTGATTATCAGAAAGTAACTTATATAACCAAACTTTTTTATGCTGAATTAGATAGTGGTCAGGGTAGGTAATCAATTGAATTAAAAATAAATAAATTTTTGAGATTAATTAGTAAATTTCATAGGAATGCTTTGCATATTGTATGAATCCACTAACAAAAGTCAAAATTAGGTAATTAAATGTGTTTCAGAAGGGTACCTAGATTGAGACTCTAATGAGGAGGGCTAAATGTTGTTCACCAGCTTAGTGGAATTCAATTGGGCACAGGCTGTCAAGCAGTCACTAAGTCAATCGGTTGTTAAGTCAATCATTCACTGACTCATGCTAACTTTTTGGAGTTATCTGAACTTGCTTGTTTGAACTTAGAGAATTCCCAGTTCTAGTTATTTTTCTTAAATCATGCTGATGTAAACTTCAAGATGGTTTCCAACTACACAATTCATATTAGTGTGGTAGAGAACTGGGTTTCCAGGAAGGTGTTGGTATTTGAAAACCCAAAATAAAAGAATCATTACCTGTGTTGTAGAAAACAAAAAGAAAGCACTACTGTTAGTTGATAATTGTTAATCAAAGAAAAAATTTATAATTAAACCTCAAGCACAAATGTACTCATGTCAGTGAAATGGTCATGAGATAGGAACCCCCAGTTAGTGTGCCCACCCAGCTCCACTCCTTTCATCAGCAAGATCTCCTGAATCCAGCCATCAAAAGATCGTGAGAGCCGTGGAACAATATCAGAAAGGTCTTCTGAATCCAGTCATCAAGCAATCATGAGAGCTGTTAAACAATTCCAGAAATGTCTCCTAAATCCAGCCCCCAAATGATAATGAAAGCAGCTGAATGATGCCATGTTAAAGAAAAGTCCCTGCCATCATGAATGAACAGATACTTGGCCTACTCAGAATGCCTAGACATACGATAGAGACTTTATGTGGTACCCTTAGTAATGTTTTTTTTTATTTATTCTAGTAATTTCATACAAATATCAATGTAATAAATCTTTTATTAGTGTATTTCTCTCATTAAGATAATATTTTATTTACTATTCAGGGTTTATGAAATGTATTCATGTGCGAGTAGTGAACCTCAGACCACTTTCTCACTAATTGATTCTTTATAATTTTACATTCTCTTTTTTTGTTAATATATGTATAATACTCTCATATATATATATATATATATATATATATATAATATAATATTATAAATCGATGTCTGTATTTCTTCAAAATAATATACGCAAATTTATAAATAAATATTTAAAAATACAGTATTTAAAAGCTTATAAAAAATATATGTATAACCGTCACTTAGGAGCACTTTCAACCAACTTGTGGCTTTGTCAACTATCATGTTTAAAATGTCAGCTTTCCCATAATTCTATGATGTCAACTTTCTCATAATTCTGTGATCTTAATGTTTGCTGCTTGCCTATTAACCAAATGTTACTTGTATTTACATATCAACATCGCCTGATATCAACTTTCCCATAATTCTGTGATCTTATTGTTTGCTGCTTGCCTATTAACCAAATGTTGCTTGTATCAGTGATGTTGATATGTAAATACAAGCAATATTTGGTTAGTAGGTAAGCAGCAAACATTAAGATCACAGAATTATGGGAAAGTTGACATAGAATTATGGGAAAGCTGACATTTTAAATGTGATAGTTGACAAAGCCACAAGTTGGTTGAAAGTGCTCCTAAGTGACGGTTATACATATATTTTTATAAGCTTTTAAATACTGTATTTTTGAATATGTATTTATAAATTTGCGTATATTATTTTGAAGAAATACAGACATCGATTTATAATATTATATATATATATATATTATTTTGCATTGGGGTTTACTATTATTATATTTATCTTGGTAATTGGTGAAGGGATTCAATAAACATTTATAAAACTACCTTACTGCTTTGATAATTTATTTGTATTTCTTTCTCTAACATAATAAGACACTTAGATAATTGCTCAAGTTTCAGTTTCCCATTTCTTACCTGAGATAAAGAGAATGATGAGCTGGCATATGGGATACTCCCTTATCGGGATTAAATCTTTGGTCATTTATTAGATTTCATTTCATTCATTTTATTTCATGTTATTATTGGTCTTACATATCCTTTCAGGGGGGGGGGATTAATCTTTTTCTTTCTGGGAGTGGCAGGAAGGATTGAAATTAAAGAAATCTTTCAAAGATATGTAAGAGTCAATACTTTTATAAACATACCAATGACTGTATCAAACCGATCATAAAAAAAGATTTGAAATTACTTCCTATCCTGGCATGCCACCATATTTGTTTCACATTCGATATGTGTGCATGCTCACCTTATCAGGGTAGGGATGAACCTGTATAATATATATAACAAAATAATACCCTTGTTCATGGGAACAGATAAGATTACTATATGTTGGTAAGCTTTCATTAAAAGACCGGCCATATTCATTATTATGAACAGTTCATTCTTTGTTTCTTTTCTGGGTGTACAATCTTTTATTGAGAATCACATTTAAGATTTCTTCTATTTGTCAGCAGAAGTCTTTAAAGCAATATTTGACAGTGATAGGCAGGCAGCAGAGTTTCCAATGATTTACATTTATGAGACACTAGGTATAAGTCCAATGTGCTTTAGCTTTACCCCACTTTAATTTTACTCATTTGTTTTTATCAGATCGATTTAAAATAAAATTATTTGTGATGTTTATCTGCTTTGACCAAAAACTATTTTTGTATAAGCAAGTCTGAATACCCAAACATTGAGAGAGCCTTCTATCATATGCTGAATAAAACTCGCAAAACAGACTTTTCCACAGCCTACCTTAACATTGCAGAAAACACATGGGCCCTAGTTGATCTACCCAGTGAAGAAGTACTCTAAGATTATGCCGGAACACAACACCACAGAACTCTATAATACATGCATATAAATCATTGTAATAATCTGTATAATCCATAGTAACAATATGTAAAACCAATGTAACCATTGTATAATTCCTCAATAAAGTTTGAAATTACATCAACTTTCTTTTATCTGATTACAAAATTTGAATAAAAGGGGAAAAAACCTTTTACTATAAATATAGATTTTTCAAGAATTTGGAGATATAATAGTGAAATAATGACAGAATAAACAAAACAAAAAAATTACATACAGAAAGTGTCTTTATTTCCAAATACCAGTTTTATTACAACAATAATAAGAAAAGGGGGGAGTTTTGAGTTCAGTAGATTTCCAAATTCGATTTTATGTATTATTAACACAAATTATTTCTTTTTCTTTTTAATGTCTTCTCATAATATCTATAATTTAAAAAAGAAAATATCTATCCATATATACGTATGTTGGTTATATGCTGACCACATGTATTTATAGGTGCCAAATTTCAATAAAGGTTTCATGATAAGTAGTCAACCCTTGTAACAGGATATTAACTTTGTTCCTGTTAAATGCCCCCTCCCCATTCACCAGTTTTCAAAATGGAGTTCCCATATTTGGATTAGTCTTAAACAGTATTTTTAATTATGATGCTTGTGTGATGGCATAGGTTTGAAAGATGTGGCATTATAGGACCCTCTTGATTTCCTGCCCAGTATCTACTCAAAATGCATTGTTCGCTTGGCATCACACAAAAGTGAATAGACCTTTGTACAGATTATAAAACTTATGGCATATACATTTCCCCAGGTCACTCATGTTCATTATTTCCCATTACTGTTTCCCCTATTTTAAATCTATGTTAAATCCCTACTGATTTTTTATTTCTCTTTTGATTATTTTTGAGAAGTATTTGAAATGTCCGAGCCATATCAATTTCAGAATATACGGGTGACTTCCATTTCTGATAAGGTAGTCTTTATCAACTCAGGAGCAGACTTACCAAAATGCAACTGCACAGGTAAAAACAACACTGATTTGTTGATACACCTGTTAATATAGTTGACAATGTACAGGGTTTGCTTGACACAACCCCTGTGATTTGTTGGAATGTATTCCTAAATAAATGCCCCAACTCACTCATTGCCCATTCACAAGGATTAGATTGTGATTTGTGGATGGATGATAATGCATGTTTTATACCTAGTCTCTAAATTCTTTTCTGCCATTCTCCAGATAGAAATGCATATCATGATCAGAGAGAAGGGCTTTCTAACATCTGTATTGTGTGCTTTTGCCATTCACTTGCAAGAATGGATATGCAGTCATGAATTTGAAAAATTAAGTCACATACCACTACAAGATATTTCTTTTTTGTATTTCTTTTTTGTTGAATGCAGTAATGGATTATAAATTCATAGCCATTATTTTATGAGGGCTCTTTGGGATTATGGATATCATCAGGGTTACATAACTCTTGTTTGCCAGTTTGGCTTTTTGATAGATTTTGCACTGGTTTATTACCATAATAACATCGCTATGAATGCCTGGTCATTAGAACCACTTCCAAAGCCAATGTTTGTTTTTCGGATAGTGCCCATATAATTGGTGAACATGATGTATGTCAGCATCTCTCATTTTCAAAGGTATGACAGGCTTCCATTCCTCTTGATTGTCCCAAATGCTATATTGCAATATGAATTGGTATAGTTTGTAATAACCAATTTTGTTTCCTGTACATCCTATGGTGTTTTTTTTCCAGCCATTCAATTAATACTTTCAACTGTACATCCTTGCATTGGTGCTGAAACAATTTATTTAAATTCTCTTTCAAGTTCATTTATTCTCAGGCCTATGTGCCTGCTATATATGTTTTTCTCTATTTAAGGGTTAAGAGTGGTGGCATGTGGGATTTTAGTTGACAGTATCAGCCACAATATTCTCTGACCCTTTGCAGTACCTCACATTATAACTGTATTCTTGGGATACAAACTCCAGCGCACTAACTGACTATTTGTTAGATATTTATAAACTACAAGTTTTTATGGTCCATGATAATAATAACTTTTGATCCTAATAAAAGTGTGTGAACTTTTGAAATTCCCATAGTCACCAGAGCTTCTTTTTCTGTTGTGGTGGTTGAGTTCATGTCCTTTAAATAACCAGCTTATAAAACACAATACACCTATTTGATTATTCTCCTGAACCATGAATAAAGTGACCCCTAATCTGTACCCACTTCTATCTGTATGCAATATAAATGGTTTATGTAGTCAGGAAATGATAAAATCACATGTTCCATAAATTCTTCCTTGACACTTGCAAATGCTCAATCTTGTTTCAGCATACATTTTCATACAACACCTTTTCTGACTAACCTTACAAAATTTGCTATCCATTCTGAAAATCATTTCTGGAATCTATTGTAAAAGTTACATAGACCCAAGAATGACTGAATTTGTTTTTAGACATGGACATAGGGAAGCGTCTAATAGCCAATGCATTATCAGGGAAAGGTCTAATACCTTGCACTCACACTACATAGCCTAAAAATGTAATCTTATCCTGAGAAATAATGTACTTCTTTTTAGATTTAATTTAATCTCTTTTCTCATGCATTTCTTCAGGAACATTTCATCCTTTATATGTTCTTTAGCAGTTGCCAACACCGCTAACACATCTACATACATCGTGATTAAATCTTTTATTTCTGCTGACAATAATTGATCCAGGCATCTCAACAATCCTGCCCCACTATTTATGAAACCAATAGGCATCCAGTTAAATTGATACAAATAGTCATCATATTGAAATGCTGTATATTTACAATTCTCAGTATGAAGTTTGATTTTCCAATCACTAGCAGTAAAACCAAATGTCAAGAAAATTATTTTTCCTCTTAATCTTCCTAATAATTCTTGCATTGGTGGTGGAATATTACAATCCAAGATGGGTTACATTGTTGAGTTGGTGAGCATCAAGACACAACTTTGCCATACCATCTTTTTTTATAACCACCGGTGGTTGCAGTATGCCGATGAACATTTTGAAATAATTCCATCATTTGGTCTATTTGTTTTTTAACCTCACTCGTATACTGATGAGAAGCTGGATATGACCTAGATTTAAATGGTTGGTTTGGATTTAGTCTGATCTGTTGTTTGAATCTCTGAATTATACCCAGTATATCTGAAAAACCTGACTAGTCATCTAATGTTTGCCTCAATATGGATTCCCATTTCCCCCTGGACATCATTGCCTCATGCATTATATTCATGATAATAAACATCACATGACCATCTCATCTTATGCTTGTGTATAACTGTTGTTAAAACAGGAAAAACTCACTATATATATTTTGCCACACACAGCAAGCTAGAGAAATCAATGGATGCCAGAAGGCTTGTGCATTAAATCCCCATCTAGTGCATACTCACCCAATATCGCAGATTAGTTTCTGGCTCAGGGCCATCATCAGTGAGGAGCCTTGGATCTAAGAGCACTGCATCTAGATCTTAGGATCTAATGCAACCCTCCAGCAACCACCTTTCATCTCCATTTAACTACAAAACTAATGAGTCTTAAACTGAAAATGTCTTAATGTTTTCAATCCAAGCCCATTAGCTTCTATAGTCATATGGGTCTGAACCCAGTTCAGTACCCATACATTTTGATTTCTTTGGTTCTTTAATAACCACAGCCACCACTATCCTATTAGGCATGATTGGTTTAAAGCCAATAAACATCACATGTCCACCTCCTCTTATGCTTTTGTATAACTGTCGTTAAAACAGGCAAAACACTATATATATTTTGATATTGTTCTAACAGATTATATATGCACAGAAAAAATGATCACATTTTAAAAAAGAATTAAAGGATCAGTTAAAATAGTACACCTTGACCCAAAGTTGTTGAAAACAATGATATTTATACAGAAAATTCAATTGCTCCAGCATCAAAATAATACATTCATTAAAAAGTGGATCCTATTTCAATTATATTCACAAAAAATGATGTTCATCTTTGAAAAATGTCTATAATATGCAATAAATGCCAACATCAATAAACTTTAAAAAATTGAATTAGGGCTCACTGCAAAAAATCATAACTTATTTTTGATAATAGAATCCGATATTTTTACCATCCTCTAGCTATGTAACTTATTTTTTCACTTGTTAAGATAATTTTTTAACTATTCTTTATTGTTTTAGTTTCACGATCTTAGAAATCCAACATCTGATGTTGAAAGATGTTCTGTTGCATCATCTAATGATAATAATTTCTTAATCATGCATACAAGACCAATTCTATAAGTAATATTATGAAATTACTCACTCCAGGCATTATAAAAATAATGTATTACTATTTTTTAACCTATAGATATCAATCAGAACTGTACACTGGCAATATTCTGAAGTTTTTTTTAAATCACATCAATAGTTTGTATTTGAGGAGGGAATACTACAATTAGGCATTGTAATACAAACATTTAATTTTTAAAACCATAAAGTCACATATTCATGCGCCCATCAAAATAATTGATACTTATAAATAAACTATTAAGCAAGTGACAAGATGACCATGGCCATCTTACATTAAAAATCGATAAATTCAACATGCTGGCAATGGATATTAGTGAGCAGGCCATCCATATTTGTTTACTTCATGAATAATTATAATACAATCATATCTGAAATGACAAATGCATATGGAAATTTTATCATAAATTTGACTTTTTTAGTTCCTTTAATGCCTCAAAGATAAATCAAAAATCTGTTTCAGTTAACAGAAAAGTCATTTTTCAATTCTTTACATTCCATGTTTTTTGTAAAAAATAAAGTTAAACATATAGAGTTATGAATATATTACTTGTCAACTATAATTTATTGAAAGTATTTTTGAAGCATTTATTGGTTTACTATTTAGGCCAAGCATTCCCAAAGTAGTCAATATCAACCTACTTGGCTTGATTTGAATTCTCTGGGGGTTGATAGTTTGAATAAAAAAAATTACAAGTCAATGACATCAAAAATAGACTCCCTTACACTGCTATTTGTTTGGTACTTAAAAAAATCTATGATTTCAATAGATACCTAATTAAGAAGTTAAATAATTTAAAAAAAAAACACTCTTTTTTGATAAAAACACATTATATACCATACTTTTAAATGAAAAGGTAAAATGTCTCATTAAAAGAGTCATATATAAAAATTTATGAAAGTACATGTAGCACATATATGTCTGTGCATTGTATTATTGAATGTATCAAAGCAAATACAGACATGAAAACCATTGCTTGTGATGTTTGCTTGAAGTGGAATAAGACAATATTTGATAGCAGAATCTATCAGTTTTGTACAGGTTGGGTTTCATAAAACACTACAAATTAGTTCCTTTTATGTGACATGTATTTATTTCTGATTTCAATATTGAAATAATCTTTTATTAAGTAACAGTACTATGAAAAAGAAAATCAGAAACCACATTTTATTTATTCTAATTTGAACAAAAATATGCTTCTAGTAAAAACATACTTTATTCTTTTTTATCATAGAGGCTGTCAAAATTGTTTGTTAATAAAAGTTTTTATTTCTTATAATAATATGATTGAACTAAAAAAGAAATGGGGACAGTAACAGTATGGACTAATTGAAGTTAAAATTTGTTCTAACATTATTGAACAAAAATTTACCAATATGCCTCATATGTGAAAAATCTTTAGCAATGATTTTATCAAACCTTAAAATTAGCAGCTTACTTGACCAGTTCACCCTGATAAAAAAAGATTTGTTATACTTTCAATCACTTAAAGATAAAATTTGAAAAGAAATCCAATAGATAATATGTTTGTTTCATCATCAAAGCAAAATGATGATGGATTATAGGCATAATACAAGAATATCCCTACTTATCATGAAATCTGGTGAGCTGCACGCTATAACAGAGAAACTGGTTCTATTAGCTGTCAGAAAGGTATGGAACACTGTACTCTACAAACCTGCACAAGATGTCAAAAAAAGGATTTCTTTGAGCAATAACACCATTCAATGGTGTATTGATAAAATGAGTCACAATGTGGAAAACTGTTTAAGTAATAATTTGCAAAAAAAAAAAACCATTTTATCCCTCCATTTGGATAAGTCAACATTACCCAGTAATGAAGCTTTGTTGGTGGTGTACACATAAAGAGCTGTTCTTCACTGGAACTTTAGAAAGTGACATCAGAGGGAAATTGATTTTTAATTTAATGGAGTTATTTCTAGAAAAATAGTGATTCCATCGACAAATATAATAGCTATTGTGACATTATGGAGCATTATCTATGGTTGGTCATTATCACAATTTCAGTTTCATGATCCTGAAACAACATGTACTTGAAGTTCTTGCAGTTGAATGTGCAATCCATAGGCAACATTTAGTAACCAAAAACCTTTGTGATAAACTGCAGCAATTGCTTCAGTTTGTTATAACAGCTGTGAACAAAATTTGAAGCTATGTTTTGAACACTAGCCTGTTTGCTTGATTATGTGAGGAAAGTGTTAAAGATTTATCATTTGGTTCTCCATACAAGTTGCTTTCAAAAGGTTTATGTTTGGTGAGATTTTTTGCACTTTTTCAATGTTTTAGAGTATTTGGAAGACAAGGATTCCAGTTTGAAAGAAAATTTACTTAAGCACGAAACACATAATGCATATTTAACCAACTTATTTGAAAACTTTAATGATGGTTATTTACAACTACAAATAGACAATTTGAATCTCATATAAGCATAAATGGTTATATTGGCTTTTGTTACCAGATTGTTTTTATGCAAAATATTGCAAGATCTGATCTTTCCCAGTTTCTCAACTTATTCAACATAGGCACAATCCAAGAAAAAAACAATTTGCTGTACATCAATCACTTGGAGCCTCTTCACTTACATTTCAAAACTAGATTTGAAGATAATCTATTATTGGAAATACCAGACTTGATAATAAATCCATATGCTCATAGTGCAAAGCCAAATATAATTTTGCAAGAGGAGCTGATAGCCATCAGCATGAAACAGAATCTCAAGGTTCAATTCAAACAAGGTTATCAAAAGTTTTGACTGCAAGAAGATATTCTACTTCTGTACCCAGCTCAGTGGACTGTGTACAAAAGTATTTGCTGGCATGTCCATGGTCATACTTGGTTGAGAGAGGTTTCAGTGTAGTTGAAACCTGTTTCAAAATAGACATTGATTGCATATCACTGAATGTGGAGATTTGATAATGCAACTCACTACACATAAAATTGAGCATAGATGAATGCTTGACAAATTACCAGATGTACCCACCTCATTAAATTCCGTTTTTCAAGCTAATTTATTTCGTATTCTTATTTTTGCAATTCTGATTAAAATATATCATTGTAATTTTACTTATGTTTAACTGTCTATGTTGATATTTTCATTTCTTTTTTATGTTTTTATAAAGTGATTTAAATATTTATATTTATTTTAAATTTATATATTTATTTCATAAATGTCAAAAATTAAAAGAAACTTTGCTCATAATTTTTTTTTTTGCATTAATTTTCATTAGTGCAAGTTTTGATATTAAAATGTCACACAAGATAATGCCATATTCCATAGTTCTGTCATCTTTTTAATCATTAATTACAAATGATTAAAATGAAAAGTTTGATATCTAGTGAAATATTTAATATCAAGTACTGTACCAATTTAATAATTTGAATAAGTAAAATAAGTGACTAAGAACTTGATGATTTAAAAAATTTTCAGTTAAAGGGATCTATGGATGAAAAAAGTTTGGGGAACTCTTGATTTAGGCCATTACCTCGATTTAATGTGTTTATTTCTTACATTGATTACATTATTACATAGAAGTATTGTTAATTTGAAGGTGTGACAAACATTGCTGAGATTTACAAAACATAGATAAAAACACTTTTTTATATACACAAAAGGAGGTAATGACAATTGTGCATGTTTTACTGGCTTTGAAATACCATACTGTAAATTTAACCAAAAACAGCAGAAATCAAATATTAATAAAAAGATAATTTTACTTCTCTTCTATTATTTATAAAATGAAATATAAAAAATAAAACATGCTACAAATATAAATATGAAGCTAATTTGCAGTATCCACAAATCTAAATGCTATACTTAACATTAACTTCAAAATTTAAATTAGGTAATGTACCTTCTGACTTGACTTTTTTGTAATATTTAAATATTATATGTAAATATTAAGACATTAAAATTATATTGAGTAATACATTTTATATGCAATAAATGGGAATTGTTTTCAATAATAGAATTTACAATGTACTTTAAAATAATAATGAAATTGTATTTTACAGTACTTTTATTCAAATAATAAGAATCTGTAAATTGTTTTCTATCTATAATTTACAAATATTTTCTTGTAGAATTGTCATTTCATATACATCTTCTGTTTCACATATACTTAAAAATAATATATTAAAACTATATTACAAGTGTTAACCACTTGATTGTCATCACTAATTTTTATCACCCTTAAAATATTTTATTCTAAAATATCAACTTCCAAGTAACTTATTTGAAATAAAATATTTTTCCAAAGGTTTTGGGGTACTATGATATCAATAATTTTGGGAGCATTGTGATGTCAATAACTATTAAGCTTATATATACATATAAGCTTATATATATATATATATATATATATATATATATATATTATTGTTTATTGTTTTATTTCTGCTAAAATAGCAAACTGTATTAAAAGTAATCTTTATCGTATTTAATTCTGGGTTAATTGCCCGGTGGGCTTCCCAGATAGAAATTTTCATTTTGAATGGATATTAATGAAGGGTTTATGTGTTGATTAAGCAGGTGGAGGATTTGATCTAGCCAGCATTTTTTATGAGGTGGCAGTCTATCAGTTGGTGGAATGGTTTCAGAAATTTGAGTCATACCATATTTTTGAATTGGATTGTGAATGAGTGTGTATGCTTTTTGGTAGAAAATGGATGGAATGGAGTGGAAAGACATTACATTTGATTTTCAGTGGTACTGCATCTTGATCATGCTTATAGATATTGTGTCACATTCCAGAATAGTTTGGCACAAAGACTTTATCTTCTTTGTAAAAGCTTTGGTAACTGTCATAATTGCAGGAAGTAAGCAATCTTTAACATAATTTCATGTTAAGTAACACTACCTTGCCTTAAATGGAAAGGTAAACTTTAGATAGCATCTGTATGATCTGACTTGTGGAATTAATGGTAGATCTCTGAAGCTGTTTAGACATTGCTGTCTGGAATTTGAAGATAGAGAAGCCAAGGAAATCCTGTGGTTCTGCAAGAATTTAGATGAAACTCTGCTCCCAGAGCAAATTTTCCAGATGAAGGATTTGTTTAGATTAAACTTCAGTTGAGAAGATTGTGAGAAACTGAGAGGTATTTTTGAAAAGGGAGTATGACAAGGACATCATGCATATAGTAAGCAATTAGTTTAAAGGTCTTTTTAACTACAAAATAACTACACTTTTCAAAGTTTTATTCCTAGAGCCAAAATTTCTAAACTATCTTATCAAAGTTAATCTTGGGGCCATGCACACAAACTGGTTCCTTCAGTATAAGAGATTTTTCAACAATATAGACCCCATCTGCCCAAGTTGCCTAAGACATGATGATATTTTTGATCATATCATCAACTCATGCACTGGGCTTGGCAACATCAAATCAATTTATCAAAACTCAAAAATAGACTATTATAAAATTCTATCACTGAAAGATTGCATACAGAGCAGACATTTCCCAACAATCAGAATGTTGATCTTTCTAACTTCCACAATCTGGATTGTTAGATGTAAAAGACAGTTTACAATCCCTCCACCTGATCCAGATAATTTATTCATTAAATTCTTAGGGAAAATTAATGAAAAAAGATAATATCCTTTCATCCAAATTCCTGTTCAAAGAAACCTAGAGTCTTTTTCAAATCCCTGTACTTCCCAAAGCCTGTCAAGTTACAGAGGATAATGAAATATAGAGCACAGGACTTACATGGTTATGCAGAACTAACACATCAGCAATGTCATATTAATCTAGGTTCCAAATATGTATCTATCTACTAAATAATATTTAATGTATTAATATCAAATATATTCCCTGAATAAAACTACTTTTGAAATATTAATATTGTATCTAATTACAGTTTTTCTTTATAAAGTCATTGCCAAAAACAACATTTAACATTTTTTTCTAAAAAAATCATTTAACAAAAATATTGATTTGTTTTATAAAATAAAATTACAAATATTTGAAGTGAAATAAAAAGATTTACCTTGTCTTTAACATTAATATCTGCTCCACTCTTAATGAGCAATTTAACTACAGAGAGATGTCCTTCCCTCGAAGCAACAGACAGTAGTGACTTATCATTCTAAAAAACACAAACATCAATTCTTTTGAAAGACTAGAAGATTAGTAATATGATATCGTCTCATGTTTGGAATGATTCAATTAAAATATATGTTAGCTAATTTGACAGTAAGTGTCTGAGTAGTAAAGATAAATATTATTCTCATACTTTTTAGTATGCACTAAACAATTTTATTTATTGATATAAATATAAAAAATCAGACATATTGTCCAATCTAGAGCTATAAATTATAATTGTCATTACTTCAACAGTATGTGCTTCAAAGCATAGTATGCACTAATGTTCAGTCAAATCGACTTAACATATAGATGAATTTACTGCCAGAAAAAGCCACTAAACATTATGTTTAGTATATTTCATATCTGACTTGATTCTAAAAGTAAACAACTACAGTCTTAGTTTACTATACTATAAGTAATATTTATATTGAGCTATAGTAATTGTAATACCTTGATTAAACATGTTCTTGCCAGAATCAATTTTTTTTATTCAGTTGGAAATTTATCTATCAACTCAGAGAAATTTTTAAAACATATTACAATTCCAAGATCATTAATTTAAAGTATATCTCAAAAAACTATTTTGATTTCCCCCTTTTCATCCTAAAACAACATTGAAAGTTGCTTAAGTACTATTTTCATAACAAAGTTTGCTATATATTACACAAACTTTAGTAGTAGTTTTGGATATGTATAATTTACAGTCAATGTGATTTACAAATTTTTTTTAAAGTTATTATCAAAAATGAAAATTAAGAACATCCATTATGCTATTTTTTTATATATAATTATAATAAAGTAATATAAATATATAATAGTGATTAAAAATATATTTAAAGCAAATTACAATTTACAAATTTTTTTCATAAATCAAGATTAATTACGAATCTAAACTATAATGGATAAAAAAAAAATTCAATTCTTTCTATTACAAAATATTTTAGAAATAAAAAAAAATACATACACTTAGGTACGTATGGGAACTTAACACTTAATAATATAAATACAAAATGTGTTCCAACACATAAACAAATGTTACTACAAACTCATAAATAATTATATAACACAACTAATATATAGCTTTGTTGTGCGCCTAAACATTTATTAATACATATAATATATACACTTATTGTGTAGGTATGAATAGGAATATAGCACAGACTGACCCAGTTATTTATGCAACATATACAAATATTTACAATATATATCTCATTATGATCTATTTGTTATATTAAAAATACATAATTTTAATATTAGAAAGATTAGCTGTGCTGAATCCTCAGCAACAGCCATTTTGTGCAAGAGCGTTATATATGGTCTGAAACAATATATAGTATCTTCCAAAAATATCCATATCAAACTGTACCTTCCAAAAGTAGCCATAATCAAAATATGAGAAGACAAATTAACTAAAAGCAATAATTAGAGAGGAGAGGCAACTATAAAACACTGACTAAACATTATTTATTGTTATGATTTGATCTGATTATTAGAAAATAAGAGTTAACGTACTTTTCTTATAGTACAACTAAATATAATTGATTTGTAAATATCACACTTCTCACATTTTTAAAATAAATTTGATTCAATTAATTGTAAAATCATGTAATAATAATCTCAAGATTCTTAACATAATAATTTTCGATGTAACTTGTTTCATCATATTGTTGAATAACTGAATGACATCCCAGTAGACTATATAAGACATACACTTCACATATAAGCTAATGTATCCTAATATATTATAGTATTAATATTAACTAAGGAATCACTAAATTTAAATAATACATGCATGAAACAATAAAAATTTGGAAGAACAAAGTCTTCACCTAGAATGACATTTGAATATCCAGAATGGAAAGGGTATCTTTTATGTCATTCTGATATTCATTAACAATATAACTTTAAAATTGTCTTCAAAATAATGTATAATTTTCATTTGTATAATAATTAAACACTGTGCAGTCTCAAATGATAATCAACTCAAAGTAAATCAAATAAATAGTTTTATTTTAAAAGCAACTCTAAACATTTGGAATTATCATTCTTAAGTATTTTCAAGTTTTGAATCTGTCCTTTTTTTAAATAGTATTGTATATCTGATTTGAATAATGATTTCTATAATATAATGAATAATTATTGACCGAAGAAATCACATAGAGTCAAAGACTAAAATGTAATAATAAAAACGAATTTATTAACAATTGAAATCAGGTTCATTGTACACAAAAAGTTAACACAACAAAATTTTGCACAAAGGTCATCTACAATATAAGTGATGTTAAAATATAGATATATAAAAATATAAGTGATGTTATAAATGATTCATTTATAAGAAACAAAAATAATCACCTATCCACTTACAAATTAAACCATTCTTTATACTTTTAGATAATTTTATTATGTATAGCTTGTTACTTTTGGTTAAGCATTTACTTTTGGCTAAACATTATTTAATTCTATTAAATACTTGTTTTAAAGTATAAATTTACTTTCATATTTACTCACTTTTAAACATAATATTGAAACAGTCAGATCTATCATTCATCCTGTTTTACCTACTATATTATATAGAAATAGTTTATTTCTTTAGCTATATACCCAAGTCTGTGTATATCAGGTTAAAATGAAGCTAAATTATTATGATAATCATGTGTGTGCATATATTACAGTGTACCTTGTTCAACACTTATGTATATGATGATAAATCAGCGTATATGCACATATATATATTATTTATTAAATAAATGTAAACCTTGCTGTGTGTGTATAACAAAAAACTATATATATGCAGAAAAGAAATAATGCTATAGATTTAAAAACATAAATTTTGTTTTATTTTAAATTTTATTATAAAGTTAATATAGGAATTATTATATTTCTGCATATAAAGATAAATTTTGGGTAAAAGTGTTACATATAGAGTAAGATGTTTACAAGTTTTAAAATTTAAAAAAAATAAAAAAAAATAAAACTAATTTCTTTCACTGGATTTTGACCTAATTAAAACTTGAAGGCAAAAATAGATTCTAAATTAGATTTAAATTAATTAACCTGGGTTAAAATCAAGGAAACCACCTTTTAAAAAGGAGAAGAAAAATCGATAACTCAGCGGGAATCCTTAGCTTTGCTAGAAAATTATTGGAAAGTAACTAAGACAAACAAATCTAAAACTAAAACCTGGTAAACAAATTGTGAAGCCAATGAGAGAGGGGGGTAAATATATAAACCTTTGCTTCAGCCATTATAATAATTCAGAAATATTATTCAATTCAAAAATTATTATTCAATTCATTCATTATTGATATTCAGAAGTCTATTTTTTTTCTTCTTAAATTTAACTCTTTGACAAGTTGTATAAAAAATTTAATAATAAGAACTATTGAATAGCAGGCAATAGATTTGCTGTCTATCTCCCAAATAATGATCTACAAAATGTGAAGATATAAATATCAACAGCCTGAGTTGCAGAAGAAATGAGAAGGTGGCCCAACATCAAGCGGTAGAAGTCATATAGGTAACAGATTCGTGAAAATATTAATGCATTTTTTAAAACTAAGCCTTAAACTCTTAAAGCTAGTTAAATTAATGTAAATGGCCAATTTTATTTAAACTATTTTATTTAAACTATCCAAATGTTAATTTCTAAAACTAAATTTAAATGTATTTTATTTTATCTTTTAATTTTGTAAGACTTGTCTAATTTAATCTTAACTAAGCAAAATTAAAGCCAAATTCACTTTCATGAAACAATAACTAACAATTATTATTATTTCTTTTAAAATTAAGCCTATGCCTATATAAGTTCTATTATGTATTTATTGATTTATGCTATGTTTTATTCAGAATGGAGTTTTCTAATATTTAATGTAATTAGTGAGAAATGATTAGATGTTATCACATTTGTTTAATTCTTTGTTTATTAATGCACATATTAAACTCCCTTCTGAAAAGGGTAAATATAAAACTTATTCTATGTATGTAATTAAGCCATTACAACTGCTTAAAGATAGATTTGCTGTAATATGAACTATGTCTCCTATTCCCAGCAAGTAGTACAGTCCAAATGAACCAATTATCCAATAATGAATTCCATGATCAAGCACCCATTCGAGACACACAGACTTTGATTATATATTTGCATAAATGCCATAGTATCTCAAGTTATACAACTAAGCACTAGTTCATCTTTCCATGATAATTAAATATTTCAGCTTTGATCTGAACTCAAATCTAGTTTTGTAAATCTATTATCTGTATAGAGAAATGCTTAGCTCATTAAAATGATAATATTAATTATAATCCATCATAATCACCTCTGTAAGCTAACTAATGCAAATCTTATACTTTATAGCATAGCATAGTTAAGGCATAGATAATCATAGATTAAACATTAAAAAATGTCCAAAATTGTAATAATCATTTCACATTGGACAGTTTGTAACCTCTAAACTTCGTCCTCACCTGCCAGTGAGATAACTTCACATATTTTATTTAAAATAATCTTTTTATTTTATTTTCTTAAAATTTGGCTTATATTAAAATTTATTAAAATGTAATTATGCATAGTGTCTCATTTTTTGTTCATCAATTAATTATTAATTATTCCTTATTTATTTAAGAATCACAATCAAAATTATTGATATCTGTTTATTAAGTCATATCCTCTATATAGCTATACTTTATGAATATATTAGTTTAGTAAATTTTAATCTCATGTTCCACTGTTATCCTACTGCCAGCATGCAAATTAAAGAAATATGAATGTGGCCTCATATATGTCATCTGTAAGGTAGTAAATCTCTGAGCATTGGTGAAGTAACTGAGGTGAGATTGGTTTCGAGATTTCAACAACCTCATTTCGATCAGCCTTGGAATAATTTATTAAAACTTTAAACAAATCAAATTTTATATTAAAATGAACCTAAAATGTTGATTCATAAAACAATCTGGCGAATGTATTAATTTACAATGCATTATATATATATATATATATATATATATATATATATATATATATATTCTAACCCAGTAAAAATGTTTATTATAAAAATTTATTTATTTATTTTATTATTAGTTTATTTATTTGCACTTGTCACCCAGGACACTAATTTTTTAGGTTGTTGTTAAGGCAACCAAAAATAAAGCAACATATCCATTAATTTTCCGATATGATCTAAAATACTTTTCATATAATACAATTGTATGTTCAATTCTCTTAAGCCATGCCATGATTGTAATAACAACAATAATTGATCACTTATTAATTTAAAGAATAATTATAATAATATTAATCTCAGGGTTCTTTGTTTCATGTAAGGAAATGCTCGGCGGTATTGTGTTGTCGCATATGACTGGCGTTCTGGTCGGCTGTAGGAAACATTTATTTTACTTAAATTCAATGTGTCTTCATCTCTCATATCCACTGCTATATTATTTAAAGAGATGATAATTCTATTCAATAATGACGTATAATTTTGAATAACACAGCCTTTTTTTTTTTTTTCAGAATCTCACTCAGAATAATAAAAAGACAAGGGTGCTTTTTGTGTCCTTCCATCATCCATGACAACACAATAATATAACTAAGATTTATTACTTAGACAATTTAACTAAATGGGAATGGAATAATGTGCAACCAAAGTTAATGGTTTGCGAATAAATTCTTTTTTTTTTCTTTACAAAAAGGTGAATGTTTAGTCTTAAGTTTTCAACTCCATAAATATTATCATTAAACTAAAATATAATGACATATTCCGATCTGCTCAACTTTATTTATCTGGTATATTAAGTTTTTTAAGAATTTGGAATGATTTCAGACTCAAGAAAAGGTTTTGCAAATATTGTGCAAAACACTTATATTTAGCATATAAAAACAAAAAAACTAAGCGCTCCATACCTCAAGGGTCTCCGCTTAGTGCATTGCTATTTTCATGCTACATAGACCCTCTTTTAAGGTCTATAGAAGACTCCCTCCCTGGAATTCATATACCAAGAATCAAGAAATCCATCACCTCCATTGCATATATGGATGATGTCATAATATTCCTTCCATCACATAAGTATCTCCAACTGCTTTACCTTTTACTGGACAAATTTTCTAGCTCATCTCAACTACACATTAATCACAGCAAATCCTCTACATGGCGAATATTAAATGGAAAAAAAATCCATTCCAAATTTCTTGCGGAGCCCCAAAATTTCTTGGGGTTCCCTATATATAAATCTTAACTCGCCATGACCAAAAGTATTCAGAATACCATCATTGAACAAGCTGACCACCTTACACAGGGGCTTTCGAAGGTCTATTTATCTCTGCAGGGCAAGGTCGCTCTGTTAAATATGAAAGTAATGGCCAAGATTGCCTATTATCTCCCGTTCATTACCATCACCAAGATATTCCTATCCAAAGTTTACAGACTATGTGCACGACTGTTTTGGAAGGGTCGTACTTCATCCATCAGCACAGCAAAAATGCAATTCCATAGAAAACAGAATGGAATGAAGGGACATTCCATTCAGGCAATATTCTATCAAAAAGCACACACAGTGGTAGTCAACCTGATACAAAAATACGATAGCATCCTTGCAACAGAACCAATAACTCCCACAGATACGCCTCCACCTGAGAAGTCCTCTTGGATAGACCAAATCCTCTCCCATCTTTACAAATTCAATGGCAACTCCTCCGAGTGCTTTCTTACCAAAATCTCCATATGGACCGCCCACTCATTAATGAACCCCCAACCTTCACAATTAAGACCAAAACTTGGAGTAACAAATCAAAAAATTACTACACTATTCAAATTCTTATGGATGGAGCCAAAGTTCTTGGATTTTTTAATCAAGGCTAACTTGAATGCAGTTCCAACAAACTATTTCCTCCATTACAGAAGATTTATAAAAAACATAGATCCTTGCTGTCCTGTCTGTAATAGAGAGGAAGAAACCTTTGAGCATATGATTATATCCTGTACTGGCTTGACATCTGTACGGCTAATGATAGCCCAAAATACCTCAATGGACTTTTATAAGATGCTGTCTATTAAAGATTGCATGAAAGACCGAAACTTCATTCACATAAGAATATCGACTTTTATTATATACACACTGTGGATAACTAGATGCAAAATCACCTTCAATATCCCACCACCGAATGCAATGACAATATTCATCAGTACTTTAAATAAGATTAAAAAAAAGATGAAATTATATCAACAAAGTTTCTTTATGAGAATACTTGGAGACTATTCAAAATCCACAGCATCCTAACATCCCTATAATTATTCATGGAAGGAACTGAACCTTTCTCTTCAAACCACATAGGAAATAGAGATCATTTTGTTAAGACTGCTGACCTTCTTGAACAACAAAATACCAAAAAATCAATTGTTCCAAATGATCTACATAAAACACTCAGAGACTTTTTTAATGAAATTAATTTGTATTATTAAAAAAAAAAAAAACACTGGCCAACTATTCCCTTCTTCCTGTTCCCCATATGTATATAACCATATTATCTTTTTTTACTCACAATATAAACATATATATGCAAAATGACTCAAAAGAGTAAATGTAATAATTTTTATAGCAATAATAAAATTCTTTTTGAAAGTAAAAACAAAAAAACTGAATCTACAACAAATTTTAACAAGACTATAATTTATTATTATCACAAAAAAAAAATATATGAACATTTATTCAATAATCCCATAGTAATACAAAAATATAAAATATAACTGACATTAATCTGTATACTCTTTTGGTTATGGACTAGAGGTTACTACTTCTCCTGTATGCAATCATATGGATTGATTAACTAAAAGTACATTTCATTACCAATACATTGTTTATTAAATTTTGGTAACCTTGTAGAAGCTTTTATTCAAAATTATTGACTAACTATTTCTGTTTTTTTTTTTTTTTTTTTTTTTAATGATTAATCCCATCATATGCAATATGCAAAATATTAAATTTATTTCTAATACATTTACTTTATTTATGGTCTTTAATGGGATAACCTATTCTAATTATAGGTCAGTTATCAGAAGTTACACTTACCATCTTACATTTAACTTAATACTAACTTAAGTTATGATACAAATTTCATTCATACGTATAATTTTAAATATGAGTATTATTTAATTACTAACCAGAATTAAATATTGCATTTGAATATTCCTTCAGTAAATAAGCGTTTTAAATTACGCAATTTTAATTACTTTCTCCATTGATTTACTTGTCAAATACTAGCAATATTTAGCAGCACAATACAGATATTGATCCTAGTTTTTAACGCACTATTTATACTAAAGTGGATCTTGAGGAACTAACACCTCCAATATAACCTTTATCTTGCCCGAACTTTCAAGATTAAGCACAATAATCAACACCTTCCATGGTGGAGCTATCTTTATTTTCACATGAGGAATATGGAATAACCACGAAGGTCTGTAGAGTAATCTACTACATTAAAATATTTTGGTGGTTTCTTGCCTCTTACTTGGGCATACAACAAACACACACCAAATACAATCCTCTCCTGGGATTTAAACGAATGAAGCATACTAAATGCTAGATAAATTCTTGATCATCCTATCTATGAGAATCGATCACTTGGGCTATAAACATACCCGAACATTATATTTAAAATCTTCCTCTCATGGAAAACAAAGCTTTTGGGGAGATCATTTTTCATCCCACAAAATAAATACATTATAATTATTACCTATGCGAATATTAAGCATATACCAATGCTATATGTGGGCAGGATAAGTAAATACACTGATTATAATAAACTTATGTTACCGTGTATACTTTGATCAACATCTGAAATCAATGGACATCATAGAATAAAAGTATAATAATTTTAATTTTAATAAAGGAACATTCAAAAATAGTTGGTAGCATACTATCTTAAACTAAATAGAGTGGATGTGTTATTTAAGAATAATTAGGAATACATTCCTCAATTAATACAGTATAAAATTCGCTTCAAAACTTTAACAAGAAATATTTTGTTATAGCATTTTTTTTAGTTACTTCTGATAATTTTTCATATTTATTTTACCCCTTAAATATCTGAATATTTTTCTTTTACGTATCTAACATACAAAACTTCTACCTACAATTGTATGTAATAATTAAAACATATTTTATAGATTTTTTTCTTTCGTGTTAAATATCAACTTAACCTATAATAATTATATTAAAACATACCTTTGTCATTACAAGACTATTAAATATCACTTGACCATACAGACTTTAACCTATGTGATATAACAAAAAAATACATATCATTTATAACTTAGTTTTAAACAATCATTAATTAACAAGTGCATACTCTCTCATTAGAAAATGTTTTTCTGTTGAACAATTGAAGAGCTTTATCCAGTCGTATTTCACGAAGCAAGTTTAAAAACAATAAACGCATGGTATTATTTCCTTTAAATAAAAGTTTTCTCTTATTTTGTGCATTTAATAAATTAGGTAAAAAAAAATGTAGCAGAATTGAAGATTAATTCTTACTTGAATTAAACTGCTACAATTTTGGGATCCAAAGAAAATAAAATATACATATTCTAACATAATGAACAGTTGACAATAGACGATAAACATACACAATTCTTTTCTTTTTTATTATTAACGATACGTACAATTCATATTAGCTAGCTTACTTATGGACGGAAATGCGCAATTTTTCCGAGAGATTATTCTGATAATAACTGCATCTGATTTACATGTATAGGAAGTTTTAATAAATCCAACTGATGTGTAATATAATATATCATTTATTTTTATCATTAAGTCACTAAGATATTTGGTTTTGTTCATACTTTAGGAATTATACATTTTTTAACGGTAACTTCTTTGTAAGAATGCCCCTATATAACTCTTCCTATATTTACTCTGAGAAAGTTTATATTTTTTTCCAAAAAAAAATATACAGGTGCATAATTTAATCTTATTTATCATTATTATTATTTCCAGACAATTCTTGGTAAATAAAACATATTTTAATGTATGTAACTACATTACTTGTAAAGGCAGACAATATTTAGAAAGAGTGCGAAAATGTTTCTAGTTAATTTTCCTTGGTTTCAAAATATTTCTTTCAATTATTACTATTATTATTATTATTTTTCTATACCAAGAAAATATCAATAAATGACATAAAGTTAATAAATAATTAATTTTTTCTTGGAAATCGCTTCCTTTCCTTAATTTAGTTATAATATAATTTTTCGTGAATCCTTTAGTTACATCTGTCAATTTTGAACTTTAGCGCGAGACAATAAAATTTTAAGTATAAAAGGTTTTTAAATAGGTAGATGGCAAAGAACATCAGGACGTCTTATCAAAAAAATTTAGCCATGCATTATATTATTAAAATTTTACTTTGATTACATTTATTTCTGCAAAATAAAATGAAAAAATTGAGTCACCAAATTTCAGCACTGTTCCTTCCTTGAAAATTAAAAGCAGACTATATATATTTTTTTTTTTACTTTAGTGACCTCTTACAGAAAAATAATCATTTGATTATAACATAAACAAAAGAAAGGAAAACTTATTACAATCATATAGTTTTCGGTATTATTTACCTGGATTACAAAGTAATTTGACAATATAAAAAAAAATAATAATAAATACATTAAATTACAATCAGTGATGTATAATTCTTTAAACATTATTACCTTTTTTTTTTTTTAATTTTTCTTTTTTTTTTTAAAAAAAATTACCAGAAGTTATTGTGCTTTATGATAAGACACTCATCCACACTCCCCTCTACCCATCCAAAATCAATTACTGTTTAGCTTTTATACCATATTAATTTGCTCTAATTATTAATATCTCAATTAAATTATTCATGTTCTCTCTTTAAAAATGACATTGAGTTACTAAATCTATTAGTTATTCACCCAAAACATGCCAAAGTGAGTGAATAGCATACTTTATTAATCCATTATTACTATTGTTATTTTATCTTTTTATTTCTTTAAATAATAGCATTGTTTTCCTGCAGAAATAATGCCAAGTAAACCAAGTGTCAATAACACTAGGTTACAATATATATATATATATATATATATATATTATATATATATATATATATATATATATCATAATTATCAATCCACTGCAGGATGAAGGTCTCTCCAAGTTTAATCCATCTTCTTGATCTTTAGCTTCTCTTCTCCACATCACCCCTGTACACTTTCTTACTTCATCCATCCATTTCACATGTGGTCTCTTTCTGGGTCTTTTACAATCTCTTGGAATCCAGTTTAAAATTTCAATTGTCCATCTATTATCATCTCTTCTAACAATATGTCCAGCCCAACTCCACTTCAATCTTTTAATTTTTTTAATGAGGTCAGTAACACCTGTCTGTTCTCTTACCCATACATTGCGTTTACGATCTCTTCTTGTTACTCCCAACATACATCTCTCCATACTTCTTTGAGTGGTCTGAAGTCTTTGAATTGCTCTTCTATTAAGTGTCCAAATCTCAGATCCATAAGTAAGAACTGGTAAAACACATTTGTTAAAAACCTTCCTTTTAAAACACATAGGCATATTTCCTTTTAGTATCAAGTTATTTCTACCAAAAGCACTCCAACCAAATTTAATTCTATGATTAATTTCTTCCATTATGTTTCCATCTGTATTAATAATCTGACCAAGGTATTTGTAACTCTTAACTTCTTCTAATTCATCATAATCAATCTTTATTTTCATATTTTGAGCAAATCGATTAAACATTACTTTAGTGTTTTTAACATTTATCTTTAGTCCTACTTTCCTATTTTCATCTGATAAATCCTGCAACATTTGCTGCAGATCTGAAGCATTATTTGCAAAAACAACTACATCATCTGCGAAATATAAATGACTTAAATAATCACCATTTACTTTCACTCCTTTAGTTTCCCATTTTAATCCACAAAATACTTCATGCAGCACTACTGTAAAAAGTTTTGGAGATATGGAGTCACCTTGTCTTACACCTTTCTCAATGTTGACTTTCCCAGTGTCATTATGTAATCTAATTGTTGCTGTTGCATTTTTATAAATATTCTTTAAAATATGACAATATCCTGGATCAATACCTTGATGATCTAATGCTTTAATCACTGAAGAAATGTTTATAGAATCAAATGCCTTTTCATAATCTACAAATCCTAAGCATAATGGCAACTCGTATTCATTTGTCCTTTCTATAACTTCTCTCAATACCTGGATATGATCTACGGTACTAAAACCACTTTTAAATATGGCTTGTTCTCTTGGTTGGTGGAAATCCAGTGTTCTCTGTAGACGAGTAGTTATTATCTTGGTAAAAATTTTATATAAAACTGATAAAAGGCCAATAGGTCTGTAATTTCTAATATCTTCTTTATCACCTTTTTTAAATATTAATATTATTACTGCATTCTTCCAATCATCTGGTACATCTTTATCATTTAGACATTTGGTATATAACTTTGCTAAAAAAATTTCTATTTCTTCACCTGCTTCTTTTAATATATCAATTATAATTCCATCATTACTTAGAGCCTTTCCTTTCTTCATACATTTAATTGCATGTCTCACTTCTTCATTTAAAATTCTGGGCAATTCGTAAGATGTAATAGATATAGGAGGTACTTGTTCTTTATTACTATATAATTCTTGAAAAAATTCTTCTACCAATTTCATGATGTCATCTCTCCTTTTAGTAATAATTCCATCTTTTTTTCTTATTGCAGATATAAATTTCCTACCAATACCAAAATGTTGTTTTACATTCTTAAGACTTTTATTTTCTTCTACAGCTTTCCTTACTAGTTCACAGTTATACTTTCTTATATCATTTTCAACTCTTTTCCGCACCATTTTACAAAATTCAAGATATTCAATTCTTTTTAATGCATCATTTTTGTATATCTTCATATTCCTTTTTTTCTTCATAAATTCTCTAGTCTCAGTAGAAATTTTATTGGTCAATTGCTGTTTCTTTCTACCAGCTATCTTTGTTGCAGTTTTCAAAAGTGTATCAGTTATTTTCATATTAATTTCATTCAAATCTGAATCATGTTCAAAATCTACAAATACTTGAAACCGATTTGCAAGTTCTAATTTAAATTCATTAGAATGTTTCTGAAGATTAGGAATATCAACTGTAAATATTGTTTTTCTTAATAATTTTTGTCTCTCTAGTTTTACATTAACACGTAATTTACATCTTACTAATCGTTGATCACTTCCTGTGTTAAATTTATTAAGAACATTACAATCTTGAAATATAATAACTGAAACACAGGCTTGTTATATACCTGTGGCTATATATATGTAATATAGGGTATATGAGCACAGACTTTCACATCACCCACCTCTCTCCACTCTATCTAATAACACTGATACACCTAAACACATATATGCTGAAAAGATAAATAATCACCAATATACGTATTTCATGCTAAACCAGCAATCATCAGTTGGTCCAGACTATCATCTTTACACACATATATAGTATAAGTGCTCAGATATATATTAAGATAGACTATCCTCATAGTTTAATGGACAGGCTTCAATCCACTCCACACTCCAACTCTTCAACCGTCCATCCAATTGAAAATCTGATGATGGAATGCTCAACGGCCACCCTGAGGCCGAGATTATTGTCACACCCATGTTGACCTAAGGTCAATCTGAACACCACATGTACAGGACATAATCCATTTAATACATATGCAAGGATGGGCAGACATCTCTATAATGTAATAACTGAAACACAGGCTTGTTATATACCTGTGGCTATATATATGTAATATAGGGTATATGAGCACAGACTTTCACACCACCCACCTCATTATACAAATGTCTGCCCATCCTTGCAAATGTATTAAATGGATTATGTCCTGTACATGTGGGGTTCAGATTGACCTTAGGTCAACATGGGTGTGACAATAATCTCGGCCTCAGGGTGGCCTTTGAGCATTCCATCATCAGATTTTCAATTGGATGGATGGTTGAAAAGTTGGAGTGTGGAGTGGATTGAAGCCTGTCCATTAAACTATGAGGATCGTCTATCTTAATATATATCTGAGCACTTATACTATATATGTGTGTAAAGATGATAGTCTGGACCAACTGATGATTGCTGGTTTAGCATGAAATATGTATATTGGTGATTATTTATCTTTTCAGCATATATGTGTTTAGGTGTATCAGTGTTACTAATATTGAAATATGTATTTCCTGTTAGTCAAAATATAATCCAATACTGCTGTACCTTCATTTACCTTCATTTGGATGCTTCCATGTCCATTTCCTTTTAACATTTTTCTCAAAAAAAGAATTCATAATATAAAGTTTTTCTTTTTCTGCAAACTCCACAAGTCTATGTCCTCTCTCATTTCTATTACCATAACCAAAATTACCCACAGCACTTTCATCTTTCTTTTTTTTACCAATTCTAGCATTAAAGTCTCCCATAACAATTTTAAAATGGTGTTTACTCTGATCAAAAGCTTTTTGTACATCCCTATAAAAATCATCTACTACTTCATCACTATGAGAACTTGTTGGGGCATAAACCTGAATTATCTGCATTTGGTATCTGCTATTAAGTTGTATAACTAATCTTGCCACTCTGTCTGATACACCATCAATCTCCACAATATTGTTCTTCCACTTTTTATTTATAATGAATCCTACTCCACTTGTATTTCCAATATTTGTGCCTTTATAATAGAGTATATGTCCACTTTTTAAATCAATTGTCTATTCACTTTTTCTTCTAACTTCACAAACTCCAATAATGTCCCATTTAATATAAGAGAGTTCTTCTAATTCTTGCAATCTTCCTTCACTTGAAAGTGATCTGCAGTTGTAAGTACCTAAATAAAAAGTCGTCATCAAATGGCAGCCTGGGTCCACAATCAGGGGATTCTTAGCACCCTCCACCTTCGGCCACCAACCGTTGCCTTGGTTGGTGACTTTACAGCCTCCTGGGAATAAAAGCCATGCTTTATTTTTGTCTGTCATAATTGTATATATGTATTGGGAAAATATTTATCATTTACACAAACATTCATTCTGCCTTATCAGGCACTGAGAAGAAAGACCATGGTGTTTCTTGATCTTAAACTCAGAGGTAAAAAGCCAATAAACTCACCACGCTGGCTAATGCGTGTTGGTGAGCAGCCCATCCATGTTTGTATACTATATGAATAATCACATAGTAATAACAGCTGCAATGACAAGAACATATGGAGTGGACATTAGGAATTTGCCCTGCTTGGTTCCTTTAAGGCCTCTAAGAGGAATCAAAGGGTCTCCTTTCAGTTAATATCAAAACTCCTTTCTGCAGCCATATATATATATATATATATATATATATATATATATATATATATATTAAGGGGACATTAATAACCTTTTCATGAAGGTTTAGTTAAAAAAAAATGACAGAAAAGATTTTTAGAAATTAAGCTCGCCAGGTTGTGAGATTGGCAAATTAATAACGAAAATAGACATATAAATTCAAGTAATAAATAACTATAAATAATTGACCGCATCAAAGTTAAGAAAAGTTAGAGCATATGAGATAGGATTAGATATAAAGAAATCATTTGAGAGCAAGTCACAGATTTATATAAAAAGCAAAGTTTAATAATACATGAGAAATCTTGATTAGTAGAATTCAAGATTAATTAATCAAGCTAGATTTAGTTTCAATGGTGGTGGTTTGGAAGTTACCTTGCAATTTTAAGAGTCCAATTTATTACAGCACGTGCACGGCAATTGAAATGCAAGTTCTTCAGTGGCAGCAACTTCTATTAGCATTCTAAAGTTCTTTTTAGACCTTTCTTCATTTCAGGACAGCATACAGCAATGGCAGATGATGACCCAAACAGGGCCGAGAAGGATGGTAGATTTACTGCTACATTATTTTAAGTTTCAAACGACGTGTAATGTTTACAATCCGTTCTCTCAATAGTAACTAATTTAATCTCTAATTCAAAATTCAGTCATTTTATAATTTTTCTTTTATCAGTTGTTTTTGAAGATGCAACAGTAAGGTAACATCCAAAAATAAATTCAAATCTATTTTCAGATTAGAAATAGATTTGACAACATGTTTTTAACAAAAGTATCTCTAATCTTAATCCCCTTTTAAGTAAAACTTGAATTAAAAATACCTACCCCAGATTAAAACAATAGTGCTTCCAACTTTTAATTATTTTTGGACAATTAACAACAGTCACATCTTCCATATTGGATTCTATAAAAATATACAGTTTAATAGAAAAAGTACTTTAAAAAGAAAAAGTTTTAAAAAAATGACATATAATAAAATATTTACAAAAAAATCAATCTTTTGTTAGTAATTTTGCTCCTACATATATATTTGAATCGCACCTATAATACTTTAATAAAAAAAGAACTAATAATTAATAATAGAATTAATAATTGATAAATATTGAAAGTTAAACTATAAATTTAGGCATGCATTTCGAATATATACATAAAAAATATATACACAACAAAAGGAGCGGGTTGGGTTATAGGTGTTTGAATATGGGTTAGTAGGTAGAAACATGAAGCACAATCTTAAGCTAAGATTGACTGCTTCACTGTCCAACACACCATCAATCTCCACAATGTTGTTCTTCCACTTTTTATTTATAATGAATCCTACTCCACATGTATTTCCAATATTAGTGCCTTTATAGTAGAGTACATGTCCACTTTTTAAATCAATTGTTTCTTCTCCTTTTCTTCTAACTTCACAAAGTCCAATAATGTCTCATTTAATATAAGAGAGTTCTTCTAATTCTTGCAATCTTCCTTCACTTGAAAGTGATCTGCAGTTGTAAGTACCTAAATAAAAAGTCATCATCAACTGGCAGCCTGGGTCCACAATCAGGGGATTCTTAGCACACTCCACCTTCGGCCACCAACCGTTGCCTTGGTTGGTGACTATACAGCCTCCTGGGAATAAAAGCCATGCTTTATTTTTGTCTGTCATAATTGTATATATGTATTGGGAAAATATTTATCATTTACACAAACATTCATTCTGCCTTATCAGGCACTGAGAAGAAAGACCATGGTGTTTCTTGATCTTAAACTCAGAGGTAAAAAGCCAATAAACTCACCACGCTGGCTAATGTGTGTTGGTGAGCAGCCCATCCATGTTTGTATACTATATGAATAATCACATAGTAATAACAGCTGCAACGACAAGAACATATGGAGTGGACATTAGGAATTTGCCCTGCTTGGTTCCTTTAAGGCCTCTAAGAGGAATCAAAGGGTCTCCTTTCAGTTAATACCAAAACTCCTTTCTGCAGCCATATATATATATATATATATATATATATATATATATATATATATATATTAAGGGGACATTAATAACCTTTTCATGAAGGTTTAGTTAAAAAAAATGACAGAAAAGATTTTTAGAAATTAAGCTCGCCAGGTTGTGAGATTGGCAAATTAATAACGAAAATAGACATATAAATTCAAGTAATAGATAACTATAAATAATTGACCGCACCAAAGTTAAGAAAAGTTAGAGCATATGAGATAGGATTAGATATAAAGAAATCATTTGAGAGCAAGTTTACATTCACAGATTTATATAAAAAGCAAAGTTAAATAATACATGAGAAATCTTGATTAGTAGAATTCAAGATTAATTAATCAAGCTAGATTTAGTTTCAATGGTGGCGGTTTGGAAGTTACCTTGCAATTTTAAGAGTCTAATTTATTACAGCACGTGCACGGCAATTGAAATGCAAGTTTTTCGGTGGCAGCAACTTCTATTAGCATTCTAAAGTTCTTTTTAGACCTTTCTTCATTTCAGGACAGCAGGATATTACAGCAGTGGCAGATGATGACCCAAACAGGGCCGAGAAGGATGGTAGATTTACTGCTACATCATTTTAAGTTTTAAACGACGTGTAATGTTTACAATCCATTCTCTCAATAGTAACTAATTTAATCTCTAATTCAAAATTCAGTCATTTTATAATTTTTCTTTTATCAGTTGTTTTTGAAGATGCAACAGTAAGGTAACATCCAAAAATAAATTCAAATCTATTTTCAGATTAGAAATAGATTTGACAACATGTTTTTAACAAAAGTATCTCTAATCTTAATCCCCTTTTAAGTAAAACTTTAATTAAAAATACCTACCCCAGATTAAAACAATAGTGCTTCCAACCCTTAATTATTTTTGGACAATTAACAACAGTCACATCTTCCATATTGGATTCTATAAAAATATACAGTTTAATAGAAAAAGTACTTTAAAAAGAAAAAGTTTAAAAAAATGACATATAATAAAATATTTACAAAAAAATCAATCTTTTGTTAGTAATTTTGCTCCTACATATATATTTGAATCGCACCTATAATACTTTAATAAAAAAAGAACTAATAATTAATAATAGAATTAATAATTGATAAATATTGAAAGTTAAACTATAAATTTAGGCGTGCATTTTGAATATATACATAAAAATATATATACAACAAAAGGAGCGGGTTGGGATATTGGTGTTTGAATATGGGTTAGTAGGTAGAAACATGAAGCACAATCTTAAGCTAAGATTGACTGCTTCACTGTCCAACACACCATCAATCTCCACAATGTTGTTCTTCCACTTTTTATTTATAATGAATCCTACTCCACATGTATTCCCAATATTAGTGCCTTTATAGTAGAGTACATGTCCACTTTTTAAATCAATTGTCTCATCACCTTTTCTTCTAACTTCACAGAGTCCAATAATTCCCCATTTAATATAAGACAGTTCTTCTAATTCTGGCAATCTTTCTTCACTTGAAAGTGATCTGCAGTTCTAAGTACCTAAATAAAAAGTCATCACTAAATGGCAGCCTGGGTCAACATTCAAAGGATTCTCAGCATTCTCTGCATTTAGCCACCCACCATTGCCTTGCTTGGTAACTTTACAGCCTTCTGTGAATAAGGGTCATGATTTATTTTTGTCTGTCATGACTGCATATATCTATCAGAAAATTATTTATCATTTACACTTCATTCTGTCTTATCAGGCAACTGAGAAAAAATACCATGGTGTTTCTTGAGCTTAAACTCACAGGTAAAAAGCCAATAAACTTACCACACTGGCTAATCCATGTTAGTGAACAGCCCATCCATGTTCATATACTATATGAATAATCATATTATAATAACAGCTGCAATGACAAGAATGTATGGAGTGGACATTAGTAAATTGTCCTGCTCAGTTCCTTTAAGCCCTTCAAGAGAAATCAAAGGGTCTCTATTCAGTTAATAGCAAACCACTTTTTGCAGCCCATTTGATCATATTTACTCTTTAATCTATGTTTCAATATTTATAGAAGAAATAAACATTTGACTTACATTTTCTTGACTGTTAATATCTGCTCCATGTTTTATAAGTTCTTCAACCACAGATAGGTAACCATTGAAAACAGTACAGCAAAGAGGAGACCATCCATCCTAAAATTAAATAAAAAGACTAATAAAAATCGATTTTATTTCATAATGTAAAAATATGTTAAGTAACAAATGTATTTTTTAGATAATATATTTACATTAAAAACTAATTCATAAATTATCAAATAAGAAGAATAAATTTAAATATCTGTGGTCTTTTTAAAAGTATCGAAACGTTTTTACCTAATGATAACACAGTTAAGAACGTATATACTGAGACACCTGTAAAAAGGAGTTTTTTATTAAGTGAAAGATTCTTTCATATTTTTGGAGACCTTAGAGTAACTGAGCATGGTAAATGCCTAATGTTCTTTTTATGCATTCCTGTTATGGCAGCTGTTATTAATATATGATTGTTTATATGATTATTCATATAAAATAGACTTGAACAGACTTTCAAGCTCTCTTCAACTGTTTATTTCATATAACCAAGACACATGACCACACACATAAAAAGATAAACGATCTCCAATATATCTATTTTGTGCTAATCAGCACTCATCAAATGGTCCACATTATAATTTTCCACACCTATAAGTAATAAGTGCTGAGTTTATATCAAGATAGCAAATCTTTAAACTTTAATTGTCAAGTGTCAATCTACTCCCCCTCTAATTCTTCAGCAATTCATACCATTAAAAACAAAATTCCTAGATGATACTAATATTATTGCTTTGTCCATATTGACTTTAAGTTTCTCTGACTCCTCATGTACAGAACCTTTTCCATTCAAATACATTGAAGAGATCTGTGCAGGATACAGACTGAATTTATAATATATTTGAAATACAAGCATAATTCATGCAATTGGAGTTGAATGTAATATAAGGCATTTTAAAACAGAGTTTCAAACTCTCTTCAGCTATTCACTTCATCTCATATAATACACATGACCACACACATGTGAAGAAGATAAATGATTTCCAATATACATATATTTGTTGCTAAACTGGCACTCATCACTTGGTCCAGATTATCTTCTATATACATAATCAGTGCTCATGTTTATATTAAGATAGCCAATCTTTAAACTTTAATGAACAGGCTTTAATATACTCCACCCCCAATTCTTCAGCCATCTATACCATTGAAAATCTACTGATGGTATGATGAAATCCCTTGCTGATGCTGATATTATTGCCATGGCAATATTGGTCATACATTTTCAATGGTATATATAACTGATGAGTTGGAGAGTGGAATATATTGAACTTAGTCCATTAAAGCTCGAAGATTTTCTATTTTTATATAAACTAAGCACTGATTATATATTGTGACAGATGATAATCTGGATGAACTGATAGTACTAGCTAGTTTAGGATGAAATACCTACATTGAAGATACTTTTATATATAAGTGGTCATATGTACTAGTTACATGAGCTAGAATGGATAGTTAAAGAGAGCTTTAAAATCTGAGTTCCAAATCCCTACATTACATTTCAACTTCAAGAATATGAATTATGATTGTATTTCAAAAAGATTATTCATATAATAGAAAATTGAATGAGCTACTCACCAACATCAATTAGCCAGCATGGTAAGTTTATTGAGGTTTTTATCTGATTTTAAAATCAAGAATATTATGCTCTTTCTTCTCAGTGATTTGACAACTCTTAACTAAAATATTGAGTTAACTTGAGGGCAAAACAATAATGCTTTGCATTCACATGTAACAAATTAAATAAATAAAAAGATTTTTATTACAAATAGAATACAGCAATTTATTTATATTTTAGTTTATAACAATTATGAGTTCATAACACATAAGAAATTATATACATAATCGCATGTCCGATTTCCCCACTAACAGTTCTATTCTAATATGGCTGGTTTGCCAAAACCTCTTCTTAAAGTCTATTAATATTTTAATTATTCCGTATTCTAAAATTAGCCATTTTAGGCATACAAAAATAATAATAAGTTCAAGATCTGTAATTACCTATACGGATCTTTGAACCTTCAGACTCCGCTAGTTCTGGGTTATACCTCCGTTGATTGTTATTTCTTTCTCTTTATAAAGTTTCCCACTCCGGTCACACAGCAAGCTGGAAATATTCTGTCTTCTAAAATTACCCGGCTTCGCTTTCTTTTTTTCCTTTGTTCTGCTTTCGCTTGATCCTTATCAGTCCTTTTAATTAATTAATTGTACATTCATTTTTAATTAGAAATCGTTACTTTACTTCAATTAGTAAATCCTTATTTTAGACTTTAATTAGTGAATGTTTGATTTAGATTTTAATTAATGAATGTTATCATATATAACAATCTATCTTATTTCCGTATTTTAATCAAAACCCCCATAACGTTTTTTTACTTGTATTTTTAAAATTTGCCTTTTTATTTTTACTTCTGGAGTACACTATTATTATTATTATTCCAAATACTATAATTCCTCCCCTTACTCCAGAAATATAAATGTCACTTACACATAATCTTTAAACCTTTCCAGTTTCCTTTTAATTCTAAGTGGCCTGGGTGATTTGCTTTTCCGTGCTTCTGTTCGAAGTTTTTCCGTTATAATGTCTTTGTGTTGCTCCCCTACATATTGTTTTTCTGATTTCTTTTCTATATTTCTTTCATTTTCCTCTGTCTCGTTGCTGTTCAAATTCTGCCAAAACTCCAGTGGGACTTGATCTAATTCTCATTTTCTTAAGTGGTTGATGTGCCTTCTATATTTGTTACCATTTTCCCCTTCCACTACATATATTTGTGTTGATATATTTTGTCCAATCATTCCTTTAATCCATGTTTTCTGTATGACATCTCGAACCCAGACTGGTTCTTCCATTTTAAAGTTTTTATACGATTGCACATCTCGTGTATATTTCATTTCAGTTGGTTTCAGAACTGCTAATTGTATTCATAATTTCCGTCCAAACATCAATTCTGCTGGCGTTTTTCCCGTAATCATTGATGGAGTAGTATGCTGGGTTAACATAAATCCCTGTAATTTTTCCTGTAAATCAAAATTAGTAGTGTTCATTTTCTTCAGAAACGTCTTCACTTGCCGAACTGCATTCTCCACCAATCCATTAGATTGCGGGTGATATGCTGGTGAGTATAAGTGACGGATCCCCCCAGCATCAAAAAACTGTCTAAGTTCATTGCTTGCAAAACCAGCTCCATTGTCTGTTACGGTAACTTCTGGCAGGCCATGAATTGAACATGTTGACTTAAGACATTTAATCATCTCAGCCACACTGGTATTCCTTACTATATGGCACTCAATCCATTTTGAGAATGCATCAGCTAATATCAGTAGCATTTTGTTGTTCACTGGCCCTGCATGATCCATATGCACTCTTTCCCATAGCTTAGTTGCTTCCTTCCATTGTGACAATATTTTACTTGGCAACTGCCCTTCAGTTTGACATGCTTCACAGCACTTTATGTAATTTTCAATATCTTCATTTATTTTAGGCCATCAGACATAGCTACGTGCCAAAGCCTTCGCTCGCACTATGCCCGGATTCCCTTCATGTATAAGTTTTAATGTGTTTTTTCTCCCTTCCGGAGATAACACCCATAATAATACACTTATTACTAACTGAAAGATTAAACCTGTTTGTCCAAAACCCCATGGCTAAGTAATTCAGTTTGGATTTAGGCCAGCCATTCTTAATCCACTGAATCAGGCATTCGTATCTTTTTTCATTCTCTATTTTCTGACCATGTTAGAATTTAATACGCCTGAGTTCATATAATCTATGTAATTTATTTCTATTTCCATTTTGCTTTTTCCCTCCTATCTGAAAATGGTGATAATGCATCAGCAAGTGGTATTTCCTTCCCCTTTTTATAAACTAGTTTATAATCATACACGGCAAGTATATTTCTCCACCGCAGCATACGCGGGCTTAAATGCTCTGGAGCGGCCTGATCGTTACTTAATACTCCCAATAATGGTTTGTGATCTGTAACAATTTCAAAACTACGACCAAACACATATTGATGATATTTTTTTATTGCAAAAATGATTGCAAGCGCCTCTTTATCTATTTGACTATAGTTGACCTCTGCTTTCGACATAACTCTGGATGCAAATGCCACTGGCCATTCTTTATCTCCTATGGGATGGGCTAATACCACTCCCACTCCCCAGTCTGATGCATCCGTAGTAATCCTTACTTCCAGGTTACTATCAAAATACATTAATAGAATATCTGATGTTAATAATTCTTTTATTTCATGAAATGCTTTATCTTGGATTTCTGTCCAGATCCATTTTTTTTTCTTTCTTAATAACTCGTACATAGGTTTCGCTACCATCGCTTTATTTTTCAAAAATGGTTCAAAAAAATTCACGAGTCCTAGAAACGCCTGAAGTTGTTTTGTTTCTAGGTTTTTCAGCATTTCTGATTGCTCTGATTTTATTTTCCAGCGGTCTTTTTCCTTTATCACTTATATTATGGCCTAAAAATTCAAATTCCTGAGTTATCCACACACATTTTTCTTTATTCAACTTCACTCCTGCTTGATTTAGTTTAAAACATACATCGGCAATTTTTTCCCTTAAAGTTTCACTAGATGTTGCCGTTATTAAGATATCGTCGTAGTATGGGATTACTCCTTTTGACCCTTGCAACAATAAGTTTAATTTAGCCTGAAAAATGTTCGGCACTGTTGTTATCCCAAAAGGTAGCCTATTGCATTTGTACAGCCCAAAAGGCGTGGTTAACGTCAACATACGTGCTGTATTTTCGGTAACTTTCAACTGGTGAAATGCCAAATTAAGATCAAGCTTCACGAAATATTTTGCATTAGCTAAATTCACCAAAACTTCTCTCACGTTAGGAACTGGATACGCTCCTTTATTTAAAAACTTATTAACTGTGCAACGATAATCCCCACACATTCTGATCTCTCCATCAGGCTTCGTTATTATAACTATGGGCGTAGCCCATTCTGTATCTTCTACTGCCATTAGAGCGCCTTTATTTACTAGTTTTTTCAATTTCTCAACTTTATCTCTCTGGGCAAAAGGAATCTTTCTAGGTTTACATACTATTGGACAAGCGTTATCCAATAGTTCTACATCTACTGGATTAGTTTTGATCAAGCCTAACTCTTCCAAAAATAAGTCTGGATATTTTTCCATTATTTCTTTTTCCACCGTAACTTTTTTAATTATATTTATTGAGATTCCTAATTCTCGAAACCATGCTCTCCCAATTATCGGGGTTAGTTCATTTTTTACAATATATAATGGTAATTCACTTTTTTTTCTTGTAACTAACTGGGACGTTAGTCACTCCCACTAGTTCTATTGACTGCCTGGTTATATCTTTTATTTTTATGTTTGACTTTTTTATTTCTAGCGACTGGTCTTTTATATGTATTTCTTTCCAAATTTTTTCTGAAATTAAAGAAATACCAGATCCACTGGCAACTTCCATTACTACTTCCTTCTTCCCTATTATAACTGTTAGTACATACTGGCTGTTGTCTTGCCATGTATTGTCCAATGTGCTATTAACTTGCTCGTACTTCACTTCTCTTCAGTTTTCTGTATCTAGTTTCTCTTTTTGTTTTGGTTTCTTACAAACCTTCGCTAAGTGACCTTTATTCCCACAGTTATAACAATTTTCCTTCCGCCATCGACAGTAGTTGGCTATGTGCCCTGTTTTTCCACAACAATAACATTTCCATACATCATTTTTTTCTCTGTCTGCCTTCAGTGTTGTACGCATAAAACTATTTTCCGTTTTATATATAGTCACTCTATTTTCTACTTCGGTCTTATTTCTAAATGCTGCAGCCTGTTCTAAAACTGCTTCAAAAGTGTTACCCTTTTTGATCACCAATTCATAAGTCAAATCTGATTCTGTTAATAGGTTTTGTCTTAACCTTTCATCTGCCATTCCCCAAAGCAACTGATCTAATAAAGCTTGGTCACCATAATTTCCATATTGACAGTCTTTTATCAACTGCCTTAATGCTATGTCATACTCTTTTATTTTTTCACCATTTGCTTGCCTTCTGTTACGCAATGCCAATCTTGCTATAAATTTAGATGGTTGCGAGCTGAAATAATCTGTTATTTTCTGCACTATTTCTTCATATTCGACTGAATCCGAAATAGGTCCCTCAAATAACTTATTTACTATTCCTATTAATCTCGTCCCTGACAAACATAATAAAGCTGCCACTTTTCTACTATTGTCCGTAATTTCGTTCAACTTAAAAAATTCTGCAACTGAATTCTATATAATGGCCATTCCCCTGGATTTTCTACATTAAATTCAGATATTGACCCCTGTCCAATCGACATTTTCTTATCTACAAGTCCATTCAACTGTGCCAATTTGCTTTGTATTCACATGTAACAAATTAAATAAATAAAAAAAATTTATTACAAATAGAATACAGCAATTTATTTATATTTTAGTTTATAACAATTTTGAGTTCATAACACATATAAGAAATTATATACATAATCGCATGTCCGATTTCTCCACTAACAGTTCTATTCTAATATGGCTGGTTTGCCAAAACCTCTTCTTAAAGTCTATTAATATTTTAATTATTCCGTATTCTAAAATTAGCCATTTTAGGCGTACAAAAATAATAATAAGTTCGAGAAGATCTGTAATTACCTATATGGATTTTGGAACCTTCAGACTCCACTAGTTCTGGGTTATACCTCTGTTGATCGTATATTCCTTTCTCTATATAAAGTTTCCCACTCTGGTCACTCAGCAAGCTGGAAATATTCTGTCTTCTAAAATTACCCGGCTTCGCTTTCTTTTTTTCCTTTGTTCTGCTTTCGCTTGATCCTTATCAGTCCTTTTAATTAATTAATTGTACATTCGTTTTTAATTAGAAATCGTTACTTTACTTCAATTAGTAAATCCTTATTTTAGACTTTAATTACTGAATGTTTGATTTAGATTTTAATTAATGAATGTTATCATATATAAAAATCTATCTTATTTCCATATTTTAATCAAAACCCCCATAACGTTTTTTTACTTGTATTTTTAAAAATTGCCTTTTTATTTTTACTTCTGGAGTACACTATTATTATTATTATTCCAAATACTATAATTAAGATAAGTTATTTAACTTAATGGAAGATACCAAGTAGAAATAATTAAGGTTTACACATCAACAACTCTCATTGTGATAAAGTAAAGGATTTTTACATGGATATTCAAAGATTTTTGATCAGACCAATGTAAAAATTATTAATGGAAGTTTAATGTTAGAATTTTTAAATAATCTTAAAGATGAAAGTCTATGTGTTCTTACCCTCAATACTTTCATCTTTAAGATTATTTAAAAATTCTAACATTAAACTGCTAAAGAAAAATGGACATGGAATCATCCAAATGAATGTACACCAGATATGGATATTTTTATTAATAAAAAATATCTACTTCAAGATTGTAATGTTCTTAAAATATTTATCACAGGAAATAGTTATAAATTAATGAGATGTAAGATATGTGTAAATGCAAAACTATAGAGATAAAAGTTATTATGAAAACTAGTTATTTGCAGTTCATATTATTAACTTTAAAAATCACTCTATGAATTTAAATTAGAACAGCTTATTTCAAAACATTAATAGATTTTTGAAGTGGGTTCAGATTTGAACGGAATCAGTACAAAGATCAATATGATTCAAAAAGCAGCAATTGATCAATAACATTTCTCTGAGACAAGACAATTTAGAAAAAAAGAAGCATGAAAATATATAAATGAATCAGTAAGAACTAAATATCTAAAAATTTATAAAATTAATACAAAAAAGGTTAACAAAAATATATTTGTGAACTCGGCAAAGAATGTTATAGAAAAGAATAAAAGTATCATAAATATAAAACAATATCCATTTTGGTATTGGTAGGAACCTTATACATTTAAAAAGAAAAAAAGATAGAATTACTGCTAAAAAGAAAGAGGACATCTTGAAATATATGTAATAAAAAATTATATAGCAAATGAGAATGTAAAAAAACTATTTCCTACAATTATTACAAGTTTTGAATTGCCCAGTATTTTAAATGAAGCAATTATATATGCAAATAATTTTATACAGAAATGAAAAGCCTCTGGTAATGATGAAATTATAACCAATATCTTAAGAAATAAAATGCAAAAATAATATTAATATTTAAAAATGGTGATAAAGATATTAAAAATTACAACTCTAACAGTTTTATGAGTTTTATATAAAATTTTACTAAAATAATTACCAACTCATACAATGCATTGGATTTTAATCAAATAAACAAATCAAACTACATTTTTGGGCTATTTTTAGCTCAATGGATTATAACCAAATATTGAAAAAAATTATAAAACAGAACAATGAATATGAGTTACCATTATGAATTGGATTTGTGGATTATGAAAAGGCATTGTCTATAAGTATTTCCTCAGTGATTAAAGCATTAAATCATCAAGACATAGACCTGGAATATTCTCTTATTGGAAAGAACATTTATCAGAATGCAAAAGCAATGACTATGCTATATAATGATACAAGGAAGATTAAATTGATAAAGGTTTATAAAAAAGTGTTTTACTGAAGGTTTGTAATCATGGTGGGTTAGTTGTATGTATATATTGGACTATTTATATCATCTAATATAATGATAAAAAATGTCTCTGTATCTTCAAAACGTTTTAGAAAGATTTGCAAAAAGTATTTTGTGAATTAAACATGAAACTAAGAGAGTGAATGTGTTTTTCTGAAGTTTGTCATGATGGTGTTCTAACTGTATTTTTATATTGAACTATTTCCATAATCTAATATGTGTGTTGAATGTCTTTAGAAAAGTTTAATTTTAGTTAAATATTCCAAATGCATTCACAGCAAACAGGTTAGTATATGCACCAACTGTAATATCACAGCAAACAAATGTTAGTAATATCACAGCAAACAGGTTAGTATATGCACTAACTGTTAGTAATATCACAGCAAACAGATTAGTATATGCACAACGTTTTGAGGTTCGAATCCCATGCTAGTACTGTCACTGGTCAGGCCAGCAACACCTAAAGAAAAGAGGAGAAAAATACCCTTGAAACATTGTGCAAATACTAAGCCGTTTGCTGTGATATTACTAACAGTTGAATGCATTCGGAATATTTAACTAAAATTAAACTTTTCTAAAGACATTCAACACACATATTAGATGATGGAAATAGTCCAATATAAAAATACAGTAAGAGAGTGAATGTATGTTAAAGATGATGCAATTATTTTTGCAAATAATGCTTTAGCTTAAAGTCCTCAGATGAAGAAAAAAGGTCTAAAGATAAATATTAAAAAGATTAAAGGAATGTTCAATGGATTTTTTCAACAAAAGTTAAATAAAAATTAATAATGATAGCAACTACAAATACCTTGGTCAGATTATAAATACAGATAAAAAAATGGGTGAAATTTATCATTGAACTAAACTTGTTTAAAATACTTTCACTAAAAATAACCAGAAAATGCCTATGTGGTTTAAAAGTAAGGTTTTTAATAAATGTGTTTTATCAATTATTACTTATGCATCTGAGACTTGGATACTTAACAGAAGAGCAAGTACAGAGACTTCAGACTACTCAACAAAATATGTAAAGATATATGTTAATGGTAGTAAGAAGAGATAGAAGATAAATTACATAGGTGAGAGAACAAACAGGGATTGCTGAAATCACTGAAAAATTAAAACACAGAATTTGAGTTGGTATGAATATATTATGGACTGTTGAAATCTTAAACTGTATTCCAAAGAATAATTTAAAAACTTGAAAAAGAGATCACAAATGAAATGGATGGATGAAATAAAAAAAATATGCTGCTGTGATGTAAAGAAAAAAGACTAGAGATTCAAAGAACTGGATTAAACTAGGATAGATATTCATCCTGCAGTGAATTGATTAATGTTAAATATAATGGTATTGAAGGAGAGATTAATTTCATAAGATGAATTGATAAAGATTGAAAATAATGGTATTAAGAGAGAGATTGGTTTCATGAGATGAATTAATAAAAGTTCAAAATAAGAGAAATTGGTTTTATAAGATGAATTGTTAAACTTTGAAAATAATAGTATTGAGAGATAGATTGGTTTCATAAGATGAATCGATAAAGATGAAAATAATTATATTGAGAGAGACATTGGTTTCATATGATGAATTGATAAAAGTTAAAAATAAGGGTATCGAGGGATTGTTTTCATAACATAATTTGATAAAGGCTGAAAATAATGGTATTGAGAGAGATTGTGTCATACGATAAATTGATAACACATGAAAATAATGGTATTAGCAGAGAGATTTGTTTCATAGAATTAATAAAGGTTAAAAATAATGCTATTGAGAGATAGATAGGTTTCATAAGATGAATGGATAAAAGTTGAAAATAATGATATTGAGAGAAATAAATTGTTTTATAACATGATTGATAAAGATTGGAAATAACAATATTGAGAGAGAGATTGGTTTGATAAGATAAATTGATAAAGGTTGAAAATAATTATATTGGGAGAAAGATTGGTTTCATAAGATGGATTGATAAAGATTGAAAACGATATTGAGAAAGATATTGGTTTCAGGAAATGGGATGGAGTACTAAGTAAACCACAGGAACAATTGTAGATTCACATGCAATAGAGGTGTTAAAATAAAATTAAAAGTAGCAAACAAACAAGAAGATTGAAAATTTGACAAACCACATTTATCATATTTTATTGGTTGTATAACTTAACCTAAAATCAAATGATAACTTCATATTCCAAATAGACACACAAAGTACAAATTATAACTGACAAGTGATCAAGTCCACTAGTGGCTATTAACAAACATGATATGAAAGTATGCTGCATCAAAAAATCCAACATTCATTGTCAGGAATATATACATATGATGACATTTTCATCATCATCATCAATCATTATCAATCCACTGCAAGATTAAGGTCTCTCCATGTACAATACATTTTTTCAAACTTTAACCTCTCTTCTCCACATCACCCCTGCACACTTTCCTATTTCATGCATCCATCTCATGTGTTCTTTTTCTGGGTCTTTTACAATCTTTTGGAATCCGATTTAAGATTTCAATTGTCCAAATATGATCATCTCTTCTTGAAATATGTCTAGCCCAACTTTACTTTAGTCTTTTAAACTTTAAAATGAGGTCAATAACACCTATTTGTTCTTTTACCCATATATTGTGCTTTCGATCTTTTCTTGTTACTCCCAACATACATCTCTCTGTACTTTTTTGAGTAACTTGAACCTCTGCATTGCTCTTCTGTTCAGTGTCCAAGTCTCAGATCCATAAGTAAGAACTGGTAAAACACATTTATTAAAAAACTTCCTTTTCAAACACATAGGCATTTTCCTTTTAGTATCAAGTTATTTTTACCAAAAGCACTCCAACCAAGTTTAATTCTATGATTAATTTCATACATTATATTTCCATCTGTATTAATAATCTGACCAAGGTATTTGTAACTGTTAACTTCTTCTAACTCATCACAATCAATCAATCGATATTTTCATATTTTGAGAAAATCCATTAAACCTTACTGAAGTCTTTTTAACATTTATCTTTAGTCATACTTGCATCTGATAACTTCTGCAACAATTTCTGCAGCTTTAAAGCATTATTTGGAAAAACAACTAAATCATCTGCAAAATGTAAAGAATTTAAATAATCTCCATTTACTTTCACTTCCCATTTTAATCCACAAAATATTTCTTGCAGCACTGTTGCAAAAATTTTGGAGATATAAATTCTCCATCTTATAGTATCATTATATAATCTAATTGTTGCTGTTGCATTTTTATAAATATTCATGACAATATCCTGGATCTATACCCTGCTGACCCTATGCTTTAATCACTGAAGAAATGTTTATAGAATGAAATGCCTTTTTATAATATACAAATCCAAAGCATAATGGCAACTTATATTAATTTCTACTTTCTATAACTTCTCTCAATACCTGGATATAATCTACTACACTAAAACCACTTTTAAACCCAGTTTGTTCTTTTGGTTGGTGGATATCTAATATTCTCTGTACATGATTGTAATTATCTTGGCAAAAATTGGGTATAAAACTGATAAAAGACTGATAGGTCTGTAATTTCTAATAGCTTCTTTATCACCTGTTTAAAATATTAATACTGCATTCTTTTAATCAAATGGTACATCTTTATCATTTAGACATTTGTTATATAAGTTTACTTAAAAAATTGTTATTTCTTTATCTTCTTCTTTTAATAACGAGCCTTTCTTTTCTTCATAAATTTAATTACATGTCTCACTTCTTCATTTGAAATTCTGGGCAATTTGGAAGATATATATATGAGGTACTTATTCTTTATTAATATATAATTATTGATAGAAGTCTTCTACCCATTTTATGATGTTATCTCTCTTTTTAATAATAATTCCATCTTTTTTTCCTTATTGCTGATATAAATTTCCTACCAATACCAAAATGTTGTTTTATATTCTTGAGACTTTTATTTTCTTCTACAGCTTTCCTTGCTAGTTCACAGTTATACTTTCTTATATCATTTTCAACTCTTTTCCACACCATTTTACAAAATTCGAGATAATCACTATTTTTAATGCATAATTTTTGTATATCATCCTATTCCTTCTTTTCTTCATAAATTTTTTAGTCTCAGTAAAAAATTTATTGGTCAATTGCTACTTTTTTCTACCAGCTATCTTTGTTACACTTTTTAAAAGTGTATCAATTATTTTCATATTAAATTTATTTAATTCTGTATCATGTTCAAAATCTGCTAATACTTGAAATCGATTTGTAAGTTCTAATTTAAATTCATTAGAATGTTTCTGAAGATTAGGAATATCAACTCTAAATATTGTTTTTCTTAATAATTTTTGTCTCTAGTTTTGCATGAAAACATATCTTACTAATTGATGATCACTTCCTGTGTTAAATTTATTAAGAACATTACAATCTTGAAATATCCATTTTCTGTTAGTCAAAATATAATCCAATTCTACTGTACTTTCATTTGGATGCTTCCATGTCCATCTCTTTGTAACATTTTTCTAAAAAAAAATCATATTATACAGTTTTTCTTTTTCTGCAAACTTCACTAGTCTATGTCATTTTTATTTTTATTACCATAACCAAAATTACCTACAGCACTTTCATATTTCATTCTAGCATAAAGTATCTCATAACAATTTCAAAATATTCTTACTTTGATCAAAAGCCTTTTGTACATTCATATAAAAATCTTGTACTAATTCATCACTATGAGAACTTTTTTTAGGCATAAATCTGAATTATCTGCATTTGGTGTCTGCTATTTTATTGTATAACTAATTTTTCCACTCTTTCCAATGCACCATCAATCTCCATTATGTTGTTTCTCCACTTTTTATTTATGATACATCCTACTCCACTTGTATTTCCAATATTTGTTTTTTTATAGTAGAGTACATGTCCACTTTTTAAATCAACTGTCTCATCACCTTTTCTTCTAACTTCACAAAGTCCAATAATGTACCATTTAATATAAGACAGTTTTTCTTCTAATTTTTGCATTTTTCCTTTACTTGAAATTGATCTGCAGTTGTAACTACCTAAATAAGAAGTTGTCAACAAATTGCAGCTTGGGTTCAAAATCAGGATATTCTTATCCCTCTTTGCCTTCAGTTACCAACCACTTCCTTGATTGGTGACTTTACAGTCTCATGAGAATAAGGACCATGATTTATTTTTGTCTGTCATGATTGTATATATCTACTGAAAATATATTTGTCATTTACACATACATTCATTCTGCCTTATCAGGCAAATGAGAAGAAAGACCATGATGTTTCTTGATCTTAAAATCAGAGGTAAAAAACCAATAGGATCACCACACTGGCTAATGCATAATGGTGAGCAACCCATCTATGTTCATATACTATATGAATAATCACAGAGTAATAACAGCTGCAACAACAAGAATGTATGTGTGGACATTAGGAATTTGGCCTGCTTAATTCCTTTAAGGTTTCCAAGAGGTAGAAAAGGGACTCCTTTCAGTTAATAGTAAATTCCTTTCTGCAACCATATGATACATTAAATGGGAGACATCTATGGTATCTAATTTAAATTGTATCTAAATTTTCTGACACACAAATAACAACAACAATAGTGCAAGTCATTATTTAAAAATTAGAATTCAAATTCAATATTTTTGATTGTGAATCACATACAAACAAACCTTCTTCCTGGTGTTTTAATAAAATATCACCTTAAATGTATTTCTGTATATATATTTGTAAAAATTCCTAACAAAAGTTTCTGTGCCTTCTAATTCTTATTCTTAATAAAATAAAAGTAAGCTTTTGTTAATACAATATTATTTTGATGTGCAAAATCTATATACTTCTCATATTCGTTATTAAACTATTAGCCATTAATATTTAATTACACTTATCTAATCTGCTATATTAATTAGGAAATAAAGCATGCATGTATAAAAAAGTATTTAAATAAAGGAAAAGTAAAAATAAATAGCAGGATTTTTATTACATGTTATATTTTATTTATTGATAAATTTAGTTTAATAGTTTAATCTTAACTTAAATTATTTTTGCCTTTTATATTTTCTAAATAAAATCATTATTGTTATTATGTCTTAAAATTTCACCAATAATTACAAATACAATTAGTAAAAGTTTCTAATAAAGCATTGACACTACTAAAATTTTTAAATTTTCCAACATATTTCTTATTTTACAATAATTTGTATTATATTTCTTACATGTATACAATTCTGAATGCTATTGTGTTAACTATATATAATGTATTATTTATATTTTAAAAAGCGTGTTGCTGAATTGCAACATAACATTTCACTTTTGTAATTTTTCCAAATGTGTTTGTTAAAAAAATAGCTCCTTCAGTTATCTTCTTAAAACTTTTATTGAAAAGCAAATAAAATAAAATAAACTTTTCAATTATTTTATCAATTTTCCATATCATGCATAGTATTTCATATTTTATGGCTTCTACAATAAGCTAATTTGGTACTAGAACTTTTTATTTTTATTACCGTTATATATGTGATGTGCCACCATATTATGACAGATGAAGATATCTTAAAAATTTCCTATGTATTTGCTCCTATAAAGTTCTGCAGCATATTAGATCCTGGACTTGAATTATTACTTTAATTATAATTCACAGACTGATCCAGGAGTCTTGAGAACAGTACCACCTTAAGATATTCATCATTAATTATAATAATAGAAATTGAGTGACTTCAATACTAAATATAAATACTTTTTTTATCCATTTCAGTAATCACTAATGCAAATATAGACTCCATGTTAATGCTCTGGCAAAAAATTTTTAACAGTCTTTTTAATTTAACAGTAAGTTTTCTTATTTGGACATATAAAAGAAAAACATTTAACTGATAAGTTTAAAAAAACTACTAATTGTTAAAATTGTTCTGTGTAATAAAAACAATAATAATCATGAACTACTATTTATAAATAAAAAATATGAACATTTTAATTAAACATCACATGATCACTATTCTTTACACTTACACAAGCTGTTTTTCACAAATGCAAAACTTTTCAGACAGTAGTGCCACTCAGTGCAAGCCAGAGTGCAATGGATACAGCAAGGTACTTATGGAGAGTTTTGTCTCTGTGAAAAACGGCTTGTGTAAGCATAAATAATGGTCATTATGTAATGTTTGATGGTTTAATAGCAATCCTACCTAATCGGATTCTGGTGAGTGTTGTTACCAAAGAATCAAACACTCCAAAAGGTATTATAACAGTTGGCGAGATCATTGAGTCATGCCGTATCTGTGCTACAGGGCGCCACCAGGCTATCTGAACCTGGAAAATTTATAGAGTAGGCAGATACATACTGTTAAGATCTAACTTTTACATATATTTTTTATTCTGACCGTCAGCCCATGCCACTAGCTCATGGAGATGCAGAGATTTAATATAAACTTGCTTAAAAGAAATATATTAATATTTAAAAAAAATGAAATAAGCCACTGCCAGTAATTAACATACAAACATTTATTAACACACATATAAATAAAATTGAGGAATAAAATTTATTATTTTAGATTGGTTATTAATTTTTAAATTTAAATTTTTATTTAACAATCTGCACAGATGAATTTAACAATATTTTATTAGAGTGTTGAGTATGAATAAACTACATAGATTGCATTTGAAAAGAAAATATTCTATCCCTTATTTAACCTTAGGCCAAAAGTTCACATTCAAACTAATGCCAATCTATCTGATATATTGATGTATTCAATGCAGCATGAATACGATGGCACAAGACCATACTGTCAGGATTGCACATCTGAACAGCAGGGTTATAGAAGACATTGACTCTTGTCCAGTACAGGAATGCTACATCAATCTGGCTAGATGAACAAAAAACAAAACTCCATAGGAAGGGACTGTGTTTTCCATCTTACTATCCCATTTTATAGGCTAAAGGGATGATCCAAGGAGCAGGGAATACCGTCTGCTTCCGATAGTCAGTGAGAAATGGGACTTATTTTGCCCAAGTGTGGCATACAATATAATTCTGCATGTAGCAAATCTTTTGCTACATTTACTAATTATACCAATATATCCAATCAATTAACCCAATTTAAGTATGATACAAATAACCTAAGATTAACCCTGCCTTAATTAATTAATATAACTTTACAAATCTATGCAGCCATTCATGCCTGACTTAAATTTAACATTTATATAATTTAATCAATAAATATTAATAAAAAAAATGAAAATGATTAAATTAGCAGACTCAAATATATAAAATTAAACCTTATTAATTGATTTTGAAAACTTAAAAGTCAGATTAAAGTTCATTTTAAAATTTAGGTTAGCTGATTATTATGTTTGTTAAATCTTGACAAAAGTTCTTAATTACTTTTTTTTAATTGTATAGTTCATACTTTACAGTAAAAGAACTCCCAGTTCCTGGTGCTAATTTCCATGAAGTATTTTTTGGAAGACTGGTCTGTTGTTCTGGAGGTGGCCTTAGCTGGTTCAATCCTGGAACTATTTTATTGCAGAACCTATATGATTCAAGGTCTGCAATAGTAACCATTCATAATTCATCAGTCATTTTATTTGAAATAAGAAAGAGGGTGAAAAATGCATCTTATCACCCATCTCAAAAAAATCAAGCTGGAACTGTTTTAATTTGAATTTTTTTTTTTGTTTTATACCAATCATCTGGATGCACTGAACATGGTTTTCTGTTCCAAATTTTTGTTAAGGTCCAAGTGTTGGTTGCTGCTTGTATTGGACATCTAATTTTTGTTTGTTCTCTTATCTATATCTTTCTTTGACTTTTTTATATAAGAGCCCTGAGGGCTAGTTTGCTTTTTGATAATTAATAACACAATCATTTTTATTTACTGCGATTACATAGGAATCTTTTTCATTTATGTTACTTTTTACTAAAAATATTTTATATTTAGATCTTTAACTTTTTTTTTTATAAAAAAGTATGTTCAAATACTTTTTTTTATTTAAAAAAAATACTTTTAAAGTCTTGCATCTGTGTGAATATATATATATATATATGTTTAACAACTCTTTAATTTTTTAGTTTTTATTTATGAACTTAAATTTTAATTTTAAATTAATGTAATGGCATATTGTATACTGTTACATATCCGTGAACTTCTTCAAAAAACCAAAAACATTAAAAAAATAATAATTTACTTAGTGTTAGTAATTACGTTACACAAATTGATTATATATGAAAATTTCAAAAGGACAAAACTTTGGTTAGTAATTACAAAAACAAATATAATAATAAAAAAAAAGTTGACTGTTGATTCCTTACTATCAGCTAAACTTCTGCCCCCTCCCTTCCAAGTTTCTTTTCTCCTACTTTTAACTATTACTTAGGCAAGTTAAATGGTTGGATTTTAAATAAGACTTTTTTTTTAAAAAATTATTTATATGAACTATTACGTTTTTATTCCTCACATTTATTTTTACATATGCACAATTTTTCTTACTGGCAGTACTTTTTACACAAAATTCAAACTATAAGTTTATGTTAGTACAAAAAATATTTACTCATTTCAGAAAAAAATGTTACTGGCATGATTTATTTTTTAAATTCTCAGGGTACTCATGGTTTATTAAACATCGGTCCACATTGGGAGTCCAATTATAATGGTTGGCGGAATCATCGAGTCTTACTTATCTGTGTTATAGAGAGCCACCAGGCTATTTGAACCTGGAAAATTTATAGAGTAGGCAGATACGAGCTGTTAAGATCTAACTTTTACATATATTTTTATTCCGACGATCAGCCCATGCCACTAGCTCATGGAGATGCAGAGATTTAATAAAATATAGATTCTTATTTAAAAATATATTTCATTATTAAAAAAATAAAAGAAGTCACTGCCAGTAATAACACACACAAACATTTATTAAACATATATAAATTTAGCATTATTATTTTAGTATGTTTACCTTAATCTTTTTTTTTATAAAATATTATAACTTTACTTTAGATTTTAATTTACAATTTAACTTTTTTTTTAGACATTCACACAGATGAATTTAAGATTTTATTCGTGTCGAGTATGGATAGACTACATAGATTGCATTTGAAAAAATATTCTATCCTTTATTTAACCTTAGGCCAAAAGTTCACAGTCAAACCAATGCCAATCCATCTGATATATCGATGTATTCAATGCACCATGAATACGACAGCACAATACCATACTGTCAGGAATGCACATCTGAACAGCATAGTTAGAGAAGAAATTGTCTCACATCCAGTACAGGAATGTTACATCTGTCTGGCAAAAAGAACAATAAAAAAAGAAAACTCCATAGGAAGGGACTGTGGTCCTTTTTGTCAACTTACAATTTCATTCCCTAGGCAAAAAGGAGTGATCCAAGGAGCAGGGAATACAGTCTGTCTCCGATGGTCAAGAAATAGGCTTATTTTGCTTAGTACAGTGTATAATGTGATCCTGCTTGTGGCGGTTCTTCATACTACATTTACTAATTACACCAATATATCCAATCAATTATCCCAATTTAACTACGAGACAACTAACCTAAAATTAACCCTCTCTTAATTAAACTAATATAACTTTGCAAATCTATGCAGCTATTCACGCCCGACTTAAATTTAACATTCATTAAAAGTTGTTTAACAGAAAAAAAAATCATAATAAAACTTAAAAAAACAGAAAAAATAAATTAATGGAAAATTAACAAAAAATAATACATTCAATAAAAATAATTAATAAATAATTTAGTTTGGTCAGATAGGAAATACTATTGCTATAATTGAAATACTGGGGAAGTTTTAAAGTTCTTATGGTTTTAAAAAGTCCATAATTTCTAGTTGCTTGTAATTTGGAATGTGAATTCCTATGCTGTCTTGAGGAGATTAGTATGCATTTAGCCATTGGTCCTTTATTGTAGCTGGTATTTTTTAGGCCCTGATGTCCTGTGGTCTGCAATATAGGAAAATAATTGGTCATTTCTCTTTCTCCTTTTTTTTGTAAAGCTGAAGGGATTGAAGAGTGCATATTTTCGATCCCTTCACCTTCGACTCTTTCTGCACTAACACATATAGCACACCTCTTCTTTCACATCTCTTTGTTATCACATCTCTCTTTTTTTACTCTCCAATTTATTTCCAAACTTTTCCTTTTATATTATACTTTCAGATTGAGTGGACATTACGTCATGATGGTGATGATCTTTTGATTGAGGTCCATTTCCTGAGGGATTTTTTTTATTGGCCAATCTGTTCCCATTGTTTTTACTCTCCTATCTGACCTTTAATTATACATTGTGAAATGCCCAAGGGCTAGTTTACTTTAACTAATTAAAATAATCATTTCCATTTTACACAATAGCATTAATTAATTATATAAATTCTTAAAGATATCTTTTTATCTATAAATCTTTACTGAAAATTTAGTTTTAAAATACTTTTTTTTCCTTTAATACAGTTCTTTTAATAATTTTTCATCTGTGCGATTTTATATATTGAAAGTTTAGATGACTTTTAATTTTCAATTTTAATTCTTAAAAAAAGAAGTTTCTATCTGCGAACTTTTATTTTTAATGTCTAATTTTTTTTAAAAAAAAAATGTAATGGCATGTGCCTATTACATATCAGTAAACTTGCTTTATATATATATATTTTAACAGGCACATACGTACGTTACATTATTTTTTATTAGTAAACATATAAAAAAAAAAAGTTCGCCAATAAAAATTTCTTTTTTAAAAATTAAAAACTGAAAATTAAAAATCATCTTAAACTTGCATATATATAAAATTGCACAGATAAATAATTATTAAAATAAAACCTTATTAAAAAAAGAGTAGTTTAAAACTAAATTTTCAGAAAAGATTTAGAGATAAAAATATATGTTTAAGTTTGAAAACAAATTAATTAATCTTTTGTAAAATGGAAATGATTATTTTAATTAGTAAACTAGCCTTTGGGCATTTAAATGTATAAGCATTGGTCAGATAGGAAAACAATAGAAACTTTTAGCAAATGAAAGAAATCCATCGGGAAATCGGACCTCAACGAAAAGGTTTTCACCATCATGACGTAATGTTGAGTTAATCCACAAAATTATTATAAAAGGAAAGGGTTGAAAATAAAAGAGTTAGTTGGTTATTACGAGTGGACAGATATGTGTTAGTGCGGAGTTAAAGGAGAAGAGATTGAAAAGATGCACTCTTCAATCCCTTCAGTTCTGCTAGAAAGAAAGAAAAATGAACTATCATTTTCTACATTGAGGACCAGCTGGAGTAAAAAACCTCCGGATGAATAAATAAAACGGCCAACAGAATACCCATCTTTTTTGGACGGCGTGGGAATTCACATTCAAATGGCAAGCAACAGATAAAAATGAACTGTTTTAAATTGTAAGAACTTTATAATTAACCCTTTTTCCGCCTCCTACAAGGCTCCTCGTAGACATCTGACGTCACTCTAACTCTGCCAGTTCTTATGCTAAAAAATTTGTTTGATAGATTTTGAATAGGTTTTTAAAAGTTCTGTAAGATGGTGCCCTCTTCTGATTTATTTTACAAGTAAAAAATAAAAAAAACGCATTTAAACCTAAACAAAGAAAGAACATTATTTGTTATTGGTTCTTAGCATGCTCTCAGCCGAAAAAGACATTCTGATTGGCTGGAAAGAACAAAGAAACTGCCTGATCAAAGAAAATAAAGAAAAACGCTGAGATTTTCATTTCGAATGCAATTTTAAGTATTAAAAAAATATAATTTCAGAAATTAAACTAGTTTTTTAAAAACAAAACTAAAAAAACAAAATTATTTTCGAAAAATATTGAAGATTTTAGTAAAAATATTAAAGAAATATTTAAAAGAAATATTTACTTTTCTATAACGTAAAAGTCGACCTTTTTGTTTATATTATAGCTTTTATGTTGCCGAAATTGAATATTTTAGAATAAATAAATAGCAATTTATTTTTGAAAGAACTTTCATTCTCTTCATAACCTGAAAAATTAGTAATATACTTTTTATAAACGTATCTGAGTTGAATTTAATATTATAGGCGAATATGTTTTAACAATAGGCTTTGTCTTCAGTTTGTGAGTGGGCCAATTAAAAGATTTGATTTTTACCTCATACAACCAATAATATAATTAGCGGTTAAAAGGTTAATGAACATTAAATTAAAAACTTTCCGTATTTAAAATAATTAAGAAATAGAATCCTATCTGACCAATGTTATTTATTAATTAGTTATAATTTTATTTAATGTATTTCTTTTGTAAAATCATTTCCATTTATTTATTTATTTGTTCTTTAAGTTTTATTATGATTTCTGTTTTTCATTAAACTAGTTATACAAATATTAAACTTAAGTGGGGCATGAATGGCTATATAGATTTGTAAAGTTATATTAAGGGAGGGTAATCTTAGGTTATTCGTTTCATAGTTGAATTAGGTCAATGGAGTGTATATATTGGTGTAATTAGTAGATGTAGTACAAGATTCGCTATGGACAGAATTGCTATTATATGCCACACACACTCATTTTGCCTATGGGAGGAATTATAAGATGGAGACTGCAGTTCCTTCCTATGGAGTTTTTTTTTATTGCTCTCATCGTCAGATAGATGTAATATTCCTATCTGATGAGAAGCAGTTTCTTCTCTTAACCTAATTGTGCTGCCATATTCGTATTACATTGAACACATCGATATATCAGATGGATTAAAGTTTGGTTTGTGAACCTTTGGCCTAAGGTTAAACAAGGATTGAATATTTTCTTTTCAAATGCAAATCTATGTAGTCTATTCATACTCGACACTCTAAATAAGGATGCATTAAATTTAAGTTGGGTATAGACGCTTGCATGGGTTCGTTACCGGTTGATTATGTTTTTGGTTTTCATATTCGATCAAAATATATATAGACATTCGGTAAATACTGATACCTTATGGTATCTAAAATGCATTTATTCGGATGTCTTTTAAGTTATTGGTGTTAATGCAAGCATATTATGGTGAATGCTATTGGGTTACTTATAAATTTCCCTCTGCAATTGATGGTATCAATGATTTTGTATTTTGATCATTTATATTTATTTTGAAATGTTTTTGATCATGAAATCTATGTACCCGATCTATACTCAACATTTTTAAACAAATCTGTGCGAACTTAATTAAAATGTAAACTTATAATATTATAAAAATTAAAATGTAAATTTAAATTATAAAATCAAATTAAAATCTAAAATAAATATACTAAAATAATAATGTTAAATTTTATATATATATATATGTGCATAAATAAATGTTTGTATGTTAATTACTGGCAGTGGCTTATTTTATTCTTTTTTTAAATTATTCTTAGATAAGAATTTTTTTTTTGAATATAAATCTCTGCTATTCCAATGAGCTAGTGACTTGGGCTATCAATCGTATATCAAAATATATTTATTAAAATAAAAAAAAAAGTTTTTTTTTTTGACTTACTTTATAATTTTTTCTAGGTTCAAATGCCTAGATGGTGCCCTGTAGTGCATATGAGGTTAAGTTATTTTCCGGATCATTATAATATATATATATATATATATATATATTACTTAGGGTTAGTAATTATGGTACAAAAAGACTATATACAAAAAAAAATGTTGACTATCATTTTCCTATGAACCATCTACGTTTACACCTGCTCCCCCCCATGAGTTCCATTTTCTTTATATTTCATTTCTAAAAAATGGCATGACAAGCAAATTATTTATTTAAGGAAGTTGCATTGAAGTAAATATGTTCTAAGAAATAATGGGTTTATACATGCATATTTGCAGCACAACTATATATACCACCAACTGATTTATGATTAATTGAAATGCTTAAATAGGGTTACACTTAAGTAAATTCCCAAAGGACACTCAATGTAAGGTCTCACTTTTAAATCATAAACTTACATGGCTGTGTATGCCTATACACATTAAAACAATATATATTAACAAAAAAAACATTAATTGCAACCTTTTGACTTTTTCTTTTTAACAAAAAAATTACAATTTAATAAAATTATTAACATATTTTCTTTCTCGTTTTTAATATATGTGCTATTTTTGTCTGGCAGTGCTTTTATAAGATTTAAAGAATATGACTTTATGTAATTAGAAAAAATATTTCATTTTGAAAAAAAAATTTACTCAGGGTACTTGTGGTTTATTATACATCAGCCCATGTTGGGAGTCCAATATATACGGTCTCGGAAATATGATGAGTCTTATGTATCTGCCGTACAGGGTGCCACCAGGCTTTGAGTGGGGTGATAGGTTTTAGTCAGTGCTGTGGAATTCATTCTTTTTTGGCAGTCATTCTGGGTAGGTCATTCACTACTTTGGCTCCAGAATTCTTCAATCATCCGACCACTAAGATTAATTTATGGACTAGACTATTAGTGATATTCTTAAGAATAAATCCATTATACAGTTCTTTTAAGAACTCTAGTTTTTTTTGTGGATTTGAGTAACCATTCGAGACAGCAGATGAAAATTTAATAATAATCTTAATTATTATAATATACAAAAAAAGAAGATATGAAGCAATCCACTAGAGTTTCCAGTAAAATGACCGTGGGGTAGACAGCCAGTTGGTGCACCGCCCTTTCTCTGTCCCAATCGCCAAGATGTGATCATGTCAGTTCCAGCTGGCCATGATGATAACAAAAGCCACCTTGCCTACACCCAAATGAGGTGAAATCCTCACCACACAGCTAGTTGAAATGAAGCCCACTCAAAGCCCAGTTAGGAGAAAATGAACACGCCTACATAAGTTTCTTTTAAAAATATTTTTTTTCTTTTTTTTTCATCATTTCAAATGGGGAAGTCTGAAGCAATCACTCTGTAGTCAGAGTGAGCTTCATGTTTTCCTACCTAAACTAAACTAACATGTACAAGTGTTCAAACCTGGCAATATATAAATACTAACAGTGCCATCATATATATGTACTTATATATATTACAAACTATTATAATGAATATTTTATAAGTTTTGATTCTGTTCTTATGATATTATTATAGTTTTGATTATTTTAAGCTTGTTTTTTTATTTAAAAGAGAATTTTTTTATCATATAAAGTTTGTCATTTGGAAAAAAATATTTGCATTTAATTTCACATTTGTAAAAATATAAAAGCAAGAAGATATAACCAAGATGGTAGCTTCAAATCAGCCCATTGTGAAGTTTTCTTCACTAATTAAATATTTTAATGCTTGATTTTAATTAATCAAAATATTGTCTCATCATAGTTTTACTTTTATAATTTAAAGATTTTAATTAATATTTTTTCTAATGAAAGAGATTTGAACCTTATCTGCTTATATCTTACTTTTAATTAAAATGGACTAATTTGCTCTGGAATTTAATAATTGTCTCATCTGCTCTGGGCAAATGAGCCAAAACATTTCTGTAATAGCTTAGGTGGTAAAAATAGAATACATGAGATAAGAGTCAGTCTAAGTCTGAGTCGGACAGTCTAAGTCTGAGACTTACACTTTGCTTTTACTTTTTTGTGCTTAGTTTTAAAATGATAGTTGAGTAGGGCCCGAATCATCTTTCCCTGTGCCTCTCAAGACTGCCTCTATTGATGCCATGAAACTCCTGCCATGGAAGAATGCTGCCACTAATGAAGGATCCATAGTGACCAAGTCTGTTCACCACCAGGCTGATCCCCATGAGTCTGAAGTTCAGAGAAGAAAACATTTTACCATTCACCCCAAGTATACTGAGGTAACAGTCCATTAGCTATGTAAAGTTGTCGGTACTTACCTCTAAATACTGTTTTTTTAATTTAATCTTTACTTGTAAGACTTCTCTATATATGTAATATGTTTTCTTATAATACTAACTCTGATTTCACTTTATTCTGGCTTTATAAGTCTGTGCATTCAGTTTAATATTTTTTCAAAGTTTTCTTTAGTAATATGCCAGTTCAGCTCAACCTCACGATTTTGAGATATAACTGTTTTCTTTTTTAAAAAAAAAAAGAAACAAAAGCAAAGGAAATTGTAATGATAAATATTTATTTATCATTCGCTTCCTGTAAGATTGAATATATTATTTTAAAATAGACTTGCAAGGTTGATCTTTCTAAAACTCTTGTGTTTAATTATTTTTTCATTTTTGTTCATGAAAGATCACAATAAAGAATGAAGTGTTAATTACTGTCATCACCAAATGGGCTAAGCAATTAGAAGTTTTAATTTTGTTTGAAGCATATATGGAAAAGCATAACTGACTAATCAAATAAATAATTAATTATCTCATTTGATATTTATGGCCTGATTCACTATTATCCATATCAATATGCAGGTGAATTAAACTGTTAAAGTTATTATATTAGACACTATTTTTATTCTCATATGGATATTGTACTGTCGGCACAGCTTAACAATTCTTCAGTATTTCAAATGTTTGGTCATTCAGGAATCTTCGAGAATTTAAAGTATTTCCCTCCTTTTTGAAATCGTTCGTAATCAGGGATTATACTCCTTGTGGCATGCGAGGCTAAGGTTTTTGGATGCTCTATGGAAGAGATCATATGCCAGCTCCCATATCACCAAACCTACCTCAACCTTCATATCATTTTGCCACATGTGCGAATGTATGTCTTCTTCATGAAAATACATTCTATGATGAAAAATTTGACCAGCTGGGGCTTTCCTACATATATAATTAATCTTTCTATGTTAGTAGTTACAATATCCATTCATTAAATTGTTTTGCTTGTTTTATCCCATTAAGAAATAAGGATATGGGAAGTGTGAATCATGTTAGAAGTATTGTATAGATTCCTGTAGTGTGCTTGGTTTAAAGCTGCCTCCCCATTTAAAATTAATGAACCATTTCCGTATACACATATAATTTTCATTCTCTAATAATAGTCAAAAGAAAATATATGTAAAATATAGAAATAAAGTAAATGTTTTTATTTTTGCTATAAATAAATGTGGTTTAAAACTTTGACCATATGGCTCCTAGTAATTTAAATCATTTGTCAATCTTTCATTTCTTGTGTAAAGAGAGTTTATTTTGGCAAGGTAAATTTGTGCACATGAACTAAAGCAACATATTGTATAACTCCTGTTGACTACAATTAAGAATTATTCAGTGTCAATGTAATAAATGTAAACTTATCTAAAGTGAAATCGCTAAATATAGATAAATTGCTATATATAGATATATGTTGTATTCATGCTAGTTTGATATTAAAACATATTAAAAATCCAATCCAGAGTTCGAATCTTTATTTTGGTTAGTTTTTAAATATTAAAAGATTTTGTATAATTATGAATTATTATAAATCATATCTTATTCAGGGATTCATCCTCAACAACTCTAGTTCGAGTCTCATGTCTCTGTACCGCTGTGTAATGTCCGGTACATTATACACTGCACTTTGTCAAAATAAGTCCCATTTCTCACCGACCATCAGAAGCAGATGGTATTCCCTGCTCCTTGGATCACTCCTTTAGCCTATGAAATGGGATAGTAAGATAGAAAATGCAGTCCCTTCCTATGGAGTTTTTTTATTGTTCTTGCCAGACAGATGTACCATTCCTGTACTAGATGAGAGTCAGTCTCTTCTATAACCCTGCTGTTCAGATGTGCATTCCTGACAGTAAGGATTATTCAGGCCAAGACCTCCATTTTCTATTGGCATTTGCAAGGTTGATATTGGGATTCAAATTGAAGTTCTACCCCAGACATTTCTTTGCAACCTGGTTTATTCAGAGTATCATATTGTTATGCAGGGATACCCAGGATGCATAGTATGCCAAAATCCCTGAAACAATAGAATTAAAAATTAATGCTTTTGTAATTTCACATAATTTAAGTAAAGAAAATTTACTTATTTTATCTTCAATTTTTGTAATAATTAATTTATTTAAATAAGAGTTCATCTTTGTCTTGGACATATATAATGGTATGTCCAAGAAAGCAAATGGAAGAGCCATAAAGTTATATGGCATTTTTTTACCAGGCTGCAGACTTTATTGGTTGAATAACTGAGCCAGTTTCAGCCTGAAAATTTTTTTAAAATATTCATCACAACTTGGATATTATAGCTGTTTTGAAATATTATTATAATATCATCCATGAAAGTTGTAACAGCTACCTGTAATCTCAAGTGCAGAAGATAAAGGCCAGGAATGAGGTTCTCAATCTTACAAATGAGAGGATCTATATAAACTGCAAACAGAAGAGCCACCAAGGGAGACCTATGGAATACCCCTCTTAGTGACAAAAAATTCAGATCTTCTCATAATGTTTTTAAAAGAGATTCTACTATTTTTAATATAATTTTCAACTGCATTCACCAACAATATGTGATCTGGGATTAAGAGGTGGAGGGACTGAATCAAGTATAACCAACTGACCATGTCAAAAGCAGCCCTAAAATTTATTTGAATAGCATAATATTGGATTAAGTTTAAAACCCTGGCATATTTAATAGCCTCATGAATTTTTAAGGCTGCATTTACTGCACATCCACCCTTAATGGCATGGTGAGTGGAAGATATTCTAGTATTTATAAGGTGATGTAATTTTTTCAAGAGAATTCGAGCCAGAATCTTTGAGTCAATGTCTTCTATGGAAATATGTCTCAGTTCATCAATTGATGGACTTTGCACTGATTTGTCTTTTTTGAGGCTAAAAATTACTCTGTTGCAAATAAAGGGCCACCCAATTCTCTCATAACCCAAGTGGTTAAAAAATCTCCACATTGCAAATTTGAGAGCATAGTCAAGCTGTTTATAAATAGAGACTGGGATTGTGTCATTCACTATTATTGATTGTACCTTGAGGATTTAATCTCATCCTGAATATCCTGATTAGAAATATACTCTTTCTGTTCTCCAGTTATGATACTACTGAAATGATCAATGAAACCTGTGCTTACACCAAATTTCATTTTTAACTTTTCAAATATATAAATATCAACATAGATTCCAGAGGCAATTCTGTCATCATCTTTGGTTATACTGGAAATACCCCTAGAGTAAAGGATGTATAATATAGCATAGTTTAACATGGATTTTGATACTTTACTCAAGTTAGAAATTAATTTCCTGAACCATATTGTATGAGCATCTTGATACATAAGTTGATATAAGTTGTTGTATTCTTCTAGTAAGTTATTTATTAATTGATGATTAGGTCTGAGGTTAGTAACATTGCATAAAACTCTCTGAATTTTAGCAATTCTATTTTTCATTTGATTCATTGATAAAGTATTCTGTGCATTCTTATAACATATTCTTCAGAGATCTTTTTTAAATTTTAAACCAAGCAATACAGGGTGGTAAACTTGAATCATTTGTATAATAATTAATGATAGTTAAGATAACAGATAATTGATCAATTGAGGACAGAACACCATCTTTTATGTTTCTCCTAATAGAAAATCTATATTGATTTGACAATAATTATCAAGTACTAACTTTTCACAGAGGTGATCTGAAAAACCAACCAGTGATCTTTGACTCATTGAGTTTATGCCCAGACACAAAGAAAAGATCTATAAAAGAAGAGAATCTGCTATTGAAGAAAGTATATGCATTATCCGGATATTTTTCATGCAATGGATACAGTGAAATTTTATTCATTTTATTTTGTAATGCCTTAGAAAGAGATCGGAATGTATAATTAAGTTCACCACCCAGTATTATAACCCCTGGTTTTTGCAAGAATCTTCTGAACATTATGGATTATATTTACAATATCATTATCCTTAGCTACAAAGTATGCAGCAATCAGATAGTGCAAGTCAGCCTGATAAACAAAGGAAAGCACAATATAGTTTGTTTGTAAAGTCAATAACTAAATTTTTTCAATCTCAGAATGCATATATATTAAAACAGCTGCACCTTGGGTAGGTCTATCATTAGGTTTAAAAAGTAAAATATTCTGTTGAGATAATTTATCAATAATATAACGGGGTGTATTGTGGTTAATTTTAGTCTCAGTTAAAATTACAATTTCATATTTTTCTTTAGATAAATAGTCAACAATTTTATCAACTTTACTTGGGCTATTTAAACCTTTAATATTAAGAGTTAATATATTGAGGGACTTGTTCATAATTATTGGAATTAATTGATCCTTTATCCATAAAAATATTATTTATAGTTTCATTAATCATTTTATCTGTATCCTTGTGATAATCAATTTCGATATTAAACTCAAGAATTACTACCAAACTGATCTAGCATCATAGGGTTACTCTTAATATCATTGGTATTGACATCAACTCTTTCTTCTGTATTTATTCTATAAACAGTATTGCTATAAGCACACTCAGTAATGATATCACTACTGATATCTATTCCATCACCAATATTTACATCAGAATTTACATTGTTAAAAACACACTTAATCTCACAGGGGCAGACCTCATCAACCTCCTGAACATGACTATTTATATAAGATGATACTTCATTGGGCTCAGAAGATTGGCTGAGACTGTCACCAATGTCGTTAACATCACAAAAATCATTACCAATATTTTTATTAATATTACTATCTACTATGTCTGCCCAGGTCTTTATTAGTTCCACACAAATGATTGCTTTTATCGAATTTATTGCATTTTACACAATTCCCAATAATGCACAATGCAGCTATATGACCAACTCTGTTGCATTTAAAGTTCAGGGGTCTTCCTTTCAATATAACAGCAATTGGCATTTGATCTTTGGACAACCTATGTGGTATTTGATCTTTCACAATATTTTTTTCAACTTAAAGACAACTTTCCATGAGTTTGAAGGAATTTGAAAAGAGATACCAGAGGTCATCTCTCTCTCTCCAATGTAATTACTTCAGCATAATTGTTTAGCTGGGTTTTAAAGAACTCAATGTTAAAGTTAGGGGGAGTGTGTTAAACTCCACCGAATACTAAAGGATTAGGATTTTTTGATATGTAATATATCTTGTGACCCTGTACCTCTTTTATTAGACTCTCCACAAGATCTTTCTGTTCCTTATTAAAATATTCAATAGAAATAAAGCCTCTTGCTGGGAAGAACACAGTGTGTTTAATCATTTGTATTAAACCATTATTACTCAACAAGATTAGATATTCATATAAATCAGGCTTCTCTAAGATGTGCTCACTGCTTTTGTCATTAGTTTGTATAATCAAACTAAAAATGGAAGTATTATGGGACATGCAGTTATTAAAAAAAAATTTCCAATAAGATTTTAACTTAATGAATGTTTTTGAGGGTAGTCATGATAACGTTTAAGCCTGTGATAAATTATCATTTAGCTTGGCGAATTGTGTCAGTTTGGTAATATTTTTGGCTGATTTATTTGATTCTATTTTATCATCTAAAGACTTTGTGTTATTGCTGGCTTCATATTGGCTGTTAGGTTGATTTACGTTCATCAAAGTTTGAGGTTGAATACCTTCATTGAGACTATCGGTTTTTCTTTTTTTTACACTGAGAGATGACATTCCAATCAGTGTCTTGACAAGCTTCAACTTTACCATTTAAGTTTGTAACCTCCAGGAGACCAGTACTCTCATAATGGATGAGGTAATGTATGTTGCTTTTTTAGAAATTATTTTCATATCTACACCATTTTGGTAAGTATTAAATTCAGAGTTGATTATTAAATCAGGGTTACTAATTACTTTTCTTAATTTTAGCTTAATATTGTTAGCATTAGTAGAAAGCTGCTGAATGTTTGAGCCGCCATATTCTGCTGTGCTAACATTGGCAATTCAGGTGAGTATATACAGATTGAGCTCTCTCATTATGTTTATCTTTTTAAAATCACTCACCTTATTCCATGGTTCTTCTTGCCTTTTTTTCCCATTAGCAAATTGTGCCAGGGTAAATACAATACAACTTTTCATCAATTTCTGAAACTTCACAACCTAATGAAATGCTGAGTATGCACTCAATGTGTGTATCCTACTTTAATTGAAGTTAAGTACCTTGTTTGACATCATCCATAGTGTAAATACACACATACTAATTATTATAAGCTAATGTTATATTAATAGGCAATTTCATGAACTACATTCTGGTTACTAATATAAATAAATATTTATGAACAAAATTCAAATCTTAACTTTAAATTTTATAATATTCAGATAGGTCTATACAACTGAACATTAATTCATATTATCAGAATTATTTATTGATGGTAGATCTAGCAATATTCAAATAAATTCAGATTATCACAGAATGAATGAGTAAATTAGGTTTTCACAAATATGGATATGAATTTATTGTCATCAAGCAAGATTCTGTAATCTTAAATTACAAATTTCCATATACATTAATAGTCTCTAAACTCATGGACCATATAGAGTATTGGTTTTTCACATAGGGTCTCTCATTTCAGAATATATATTAGATGATTTTAAATCAACTCAATACTCATTTCATACCTACTTCCCCATATCATATCGTTACAGTTTTTGGTGATCAATTGCGTGGCTATGAATAGAAACCATAATATCTGAAATTCACATAATCCACATGCCTACTTTATATATATATATATATATGTCATAAATAAAGTACTTATATATATATATATATATATATATATATAAGTACTTTATTTATGACATATCAATAATTATTTTAGTGATATAGTAAACAATGCCATTAATATGAAAACAGATCAGGGAAGTTTTAAAATATCTGAATTAATGATTTTTTAAATTCTAGACAGGTGTCAACATTTTCTTACACATAAATTTTATTATAGCAAGTGAAGAGCTAGTTTTTACACATACATTTTGTTCGTATAAAATAGTAGTTATTCAACATAGTATTTTGTACATTAAATTTATTTAAATAAAATTGTCTTGCCAGGTCTTATTATGGAAGCCAAGCACAAAGAAATATAGCCTGGAGCTACAAGTCCAGGTATCATGAAAATGATCCTCAGTCAGTTATACAAACTAAATAAAAATTTTGATATGAAAATAAAATCCAGCAAGTAGAATTATATAAAAAAAATTTAAAGAGCAGAAAATAAAATTATGTAATAATTTTGAGAACAAATTTGAAAAGCATAGAACAGGGATCAGTAAGAATATTGAAAATATCAATAAGTTTAAAAAACAAATGATTAATCCAGCAAAAATTTTGATGATCTCAATAAGAAGTTTGAAGAACAATATGCAGTCTTTAGAGATTTATATGATGAAGTTAATGTGAAGTTCAATGCATCTGATGCCTGGTTCAAAACCATTAAAAATAATTTGTAAACTGAATTGGAAATAGTCAGATGTTAATGAAACATGAGATTAACAGTGCTGAGAAAATAAAATAACTGGTTAGAGGACAAGTTGAATTTAACTCAAGAAAAATTTGAAAAGGCTTTGAGGACCTATATGAGTCAGTCAATGTGATTAAAAAGGAGATAAGGAGGTGGCAAAATTTAGAAACCAAAGATGCTTTCCAATGTTAAGATTACTGGTGAAGTAGAATTGAAGGATATTAAGACAAAAACGAGTGCAAAACAGAAGAAAATAGTAAAGAGGCAAAGAAAGTGAAAAAATTAAATAAAAAACTCTATTGAAGAAATTTAGAAAAACACAGAATACTATAATCAGTATAAAAAAGGCAAAATTAATACTTAGTATTTGCAGCAGGGAGAAGTGGAGAATTTTCTATAAAGCATCAAAAAGCCATCTGTGACAAATTAGAGAACAATAACAAGTGAACTTACAAAATAAAAATTTGCCTAAGAATGAATGGAGATAAGACTTACTAGTGACCAGATTTGGTGAACATACTGCTCAACCTCAGAAATGACACATTAATATATGATTGTTCACCTAAAGGAAAATAATATAACCACTTTACCCTCAAAAATGAAAATGATTTAGGTAATAATCCACAAGGATCAATCTCTAATAAAGCTAATTTATATAAATGAAGGTTTTCATAAAAGATTTGGATAAAAACCCTATAAAATATTTATCATGCTTGCAAAAAATATTCACTCTCCATCAGCTAAAGATTGGTGAATGTTCATATTCTACAAACCTCAGACTTATGCTGAGTTTCAGTTTGCTATATTGGAAACATTATGTGATGATAATGAGCAAAATAACATTAGATACTAGCTAATTCATATCACTTAGAGAGCCAATACACCCCAGTTTTTTGAAAGCAGTGAAATTAAAAATGCTGACTGACTTTCAGTTCATGGAAGACTTATCTTGATGATAAGGAAAAACCTACTGAAATATGTAGAATAGGCTTTGATTGCTGCCAACAGATATACCATTCAGCTAGTAATTACAAAGCTAGACAGGACAATGAGTTTTATAGTATATCCTATTTACAGGTAGTACCAGAAGAAAGAGATAGAAACATGAGGTCAGGTGCAACAGTTATCTTTGTACCAGTTGAGGAAGGAAATATATAAACAAATTGACCAAATGTTCAGATGAAAAATCATTTGATAATATCCTTCCACATATAATAACTGGGTAGCAATTGTACATAAAAAATATGGGCCCATATGTACAAGTCTGGATGGGAGGTTTTTCAATCAACTAATGATTCCAGAAGAATGAGATGTCTCATCCATGCTTGAAGAATTGCTAATATAATTTTGGGATAGAAAGGTATTCACAACTATATAATTTGACTGCTAATTATTGGCAGGTGCTCTTGCTTTTAAATATGATGGCCACTCACATGTATTTGAAATGATATCTTTTCAGTTGATCAGCAGTAGGGCTGGTTTAATCTGATGCCTAGATAATGTCTTATCAAATATTACCCAAAGTCATGTGATCATGTGATGTTTATTGGCTTATGATCCAAAGTATTACTATCAATTATGTTGATGGCATTGTGATCACATCTCAGCACCTAAATATGTACAAGGGAGTGCAAAGAAAAAATATCACCATTAATCTCAATAACAGCAAAATTGCTGACAGAGAAATAGATTTCCTCAGACACATAGTAGGTGTGAACAGACTCAAACTGTATCATGACAAAATCAAAACCATTCATGATTTATCCTTAACAAAAAACAGGTGCATTCTTTCTTTGGCTTCTTTGCTGATGACACCATTTATCATTCAAAATTATTAAAAAGAGCTAAAATATGGAAATGGACAAACATTCATTCAATGGATTCAACAGAATAAAAGACAGAGTTTTATGATTTTATTAGTTTACAAAACTCTGATTTTGAGGATGTATTCTATGTGCAAAGTGATAGCAGTTGATATGGTCTAGGTGTGATCCTATTCCAATTAGACCATAACAAGAAACTACAAATCTTATAAGTCTTCATTAGATTGCTGAAGAATGCAGAATTGCATTACACAACCACAGAACAAAAAGCTTTAGCTGTGGTATAGACCTTTCTGAAACTACAGCAATACATTCTAAAATTATCATTATTACTAAAAATAAAAATCTAGAATTCAGTATCAAGAGTTATCTGAATAGAGATAGATTTTTCTGATGGAGTTTATTCAACTACTAGGTATATTACTGTAGAAAGCAAGATTTCCTAACTGACATAGTAAGTAGGCATCCAGTTGAGATTGAATCATGTCATCCAAGTATGGAAAACCTGTTTATTATGACTGTGTAATTGAAGACTAATGACTTAACCAAAAAAATTTAAAATAGATTAGCCAAATAACAAATCATAGTTTCTAAATTATGCCCTATCTTTAAACTAACTGGCCAATAAAGCAGAGGCCAGAATGATCAGAAAGATAATTGATAACAAATCCATCTTGAGATATAAATTATTCCAGAGATTTTTGCACTAATAAACAGCAAAAACACAAAGATTGATCATGGAGAATTGTGATCTTATCTTGCATAAGAGGCAAACTAATATTTATGTACACTGTCTGTATGGTCAGATTGGGCTCAGATACTCTGAAATTTGACTGAAATCTAAATATTTCATCTATTAATGTGCCAACATACTTCAACCCATAATACCAAACAGTCACATTGACTTCTTAGCAATAGAATGTTACAGTCAATTGTCAACTTTTAGAAGATATAGATTCATTTTAATTGCATACATGTTCTCCAAATTTGGTAGGTCCTATCCTGTGATTAAAGCAGATAGTAGAAACATCATCAAGAATAACAATTTGGACTTGTTATAAAGCCTAAGGATATTTTAACTGTTGATGCTACATTATTCTGGTCTAAACAATAGAAAGGTTGGGCTGAATGTGAGACTATCCAGCATACTTTGTGCTGTATTAAAATTTTTTAATCCAACCCATGCAAAAGTGTCATGCACAAGTTCAATAAGCTCTTTAGGGTATATCTAATAGATAATCATCAGAATTGAATAAATAAGTTGAAATAATATTTTGTATCAACATTAATCGAATTAAATCTTTACTCCAATTTATCATAATAATGGTTATAAGAAATCTATTTTAATAAAAGCTACATTACCCACTGGGTACTGTAAAATGAATATCATAAAGAATCAATAACATCTTAAGTATGTGGGGGTAACAAAGAACTGCCCAGGCTTCTAATAACCTCTCAACATTCAAAACTGGTGATTATGTTCTTGTGAAGATTAAATTAGTGATCTACACAATGATAGATTTAAGAAATCCATAAATTTATACAAATGTCAGTGAAGAATATAGTGAAGAATGTTTTGATCCTGACCACTCAAGAAAGTGAAAGGAGCACATACAATTCCCATAGACTAAATTTTATGATGCAATTAATGCTGTACAATAGACAAATTAATGATTATAATAAGTAAGATAGTATTTATTCATAGATAAAGACAAAAAGAAAAAGTCAATTAGAAGTGTTGAGAATATAGTTTGAATGCAATATTAGATTTGAACATTAAACTTAAAACACAAATAGGCAAATTCAGGACACATTTTGCTTTCCAAAAAAAAATTTTTTTTTAGCGGAAGATGAGACCCTTTCAAAATTTGACTATGTACATAAAGTATTTTAAAAAATTTCTGGATGTCAACTTCTTATTTTGTTCTAAATTAATAATCACTAAAGCAGTCAATTGATAATTCTACTAAATATGATAAATCATTACACATACCACAAAATTTTATTTCATATCTTAACCATATTTTTATTACTTATTTCATTTAAAAGTAATTCAGAATTAAAATCAATAAAGAATTATCATAAAGAAGTTAGTACAAATATTTAGTACAGTAAACTTTAATAATAATTTTAACTTGAGATCGCACTGTATTTGAAATCATTAATAGAAAAAAACAAAATGAAAACACTTTGAACTTAGGAAAATTATTTTATTAAAATAACATTATTTACTGCCCATATTAATTTACACATATGTATGTGTGTGGGTATATTTAATATTATATAAACATAACAATTGATTGTTTAATGGTACAATTGGATGAAATACACAAGGAACATAGCAACAAGAACAAAAATATAAAAATATATTCTTTTTATGAAAATAACAGATCTATAATTTGTATACTTTATTAAATAGTTTTACTTTTTGAAAGAATTTACACACATATGTGCTGATAAACTATGTGGAAGAAGTGAAATTGTAATTAACATATTCTATTTACAGAAATGTCCTATTCATAAAACCAGTTAGAAAAAGAACCATAAACATGGATTGCTAGTTTTTTCCTAAGGATCACGGATTTAAATTAGATCATCTAATGAATAAAAACATGACTTCCAATGTATTATAAATTTATTCTGTTTTTAGTAAAATATTCATTCAAATTGCCATTCAAATTTGGAACATTCACATATAAAACAAAAAAAATCACATGCATATTAGGAAAAAAGTGGTATCCATTGGAAATAAAGTAAAATACACTTTCATAATAATATTAGCATCATAATGGGATTTGGGTTTTCTATCATCAGATTTTCAATGGCATGGATGGCTGAAAAGTTGGAGGTTGGAGTACATTGAAACCTGTGAATTAAAGTATGAAAATTTGCTATCTTAATATAAGCTGAGCATTGGTTGTATATATGTGTGGGAGATGATAATCTGGTCCAACTGATGAATGCTGGTTTAGCACAAAATACAGATATTGGTGATTATTTACCTTTTTTATGTATGGTCATGTGTATTGGTTGAATGAGATAGTGTGGATAGTAGATGGGTGCTTAAAAGTTTGAGTTCAAATCCCCTATATTTACAATTAAGCTCCAGATATTTGAAGGGTGCCTGTATTTCAAATATTTCATAGATAAAGCCAATTAACTTTCAAAAACTACCCAAAGAATTGTTTACTAAAAGAAAAGTACAAAACATAGAACATTAAATATACCAAGCTTTAGTCATGAAATTGTAAGCCACCTACCAGACAGTGGTTTGTATATGCTATTGGAAACATACTTATTATGACCAAGTTGGAATTCTAACAGCTATATTATGATGTTAGTGGATAAGCTAGGAAATAGATGAAGATATATTAGCTGATATTAAATGAAATTATGACACAACAAACTTATTAGATAGCACAGAAATCAATGATTCTTAAAATTCACCTCTGATAGATTCATATACATATTGAAAGTGGATTATATAATTATCAACAGCCCTACCATATATATTAAAATTTTAAACCACTAAAATTAATATGGAATAGGTTATGTTAGAAAGTTGATTATATAATTATCAACAACTTACCATATATATAAAGAGGTTAAAACACTAAAAGTAATACAGAAAAGGTTATGTTAGATTCTCCCTGAAATTGCAATCAAATGCTTAGTGCTATTATCTTTTCATTTAAGAAACCTGTCAATTCTTACATCAATTTGATTACTTTTTCCAGTATAGAAAATGTTTGAAAACTAAATATTTCAATAATGACTACATTTTTTATTTTTAAGTGTATTTAACTTATGTTTATACTAAGGGTTAAAAAATGGTTTTATGTATCATATTATGCAAAATAAATAATCAAATTTGCATATTCAATTAAAAGAAGCTGCTTTAAACTGAAAAATGATAAATAATTATTGAATGATATTTGCTAAGATAACTTTTTTAGGTTTAACCTCAACATACACCATGATAAGTTAATAATTTTCAATACTAAGTTATTAGCAGCAAAGTTAGTCTGAATTTTGTGAATATGTATCCTTATTCATTTCAAGCTAAGTACCTTGTTTAACATTGCCCATAGTGTGTATACAACCATATTAGTTATTATAAGCAAATGTTATTTTTAAGTCTATTTCTTGATCTACATTCTGCCTAGCAATGTAAATAAAAATATTTATCTATTAAACTCAAATCCTAGCTTTAAATTTTATATCACTCAGATCTATATAATTGAACATTAATTTATATTACCAAAATTATTTATTAATGATAGATTTAGCCATAAAAATAGCAATATTCAAATAAATTCCCATTGTCATAGTGTGAATGTGTGAATTAGTTTTTCAAACATATGAATATGACTTAATTGTCATCAAGCATGATTCTGTAGTCTTAAATTGCAAATTCCATGAATATTAATAAAGTCTTTAATTTATGGACCATATAAATTATAGATTTCTCATATAGGTCTCATTTTGCAAAATATATGAGGTAGATGTTTTTAAATCACTGTATACTCATCTCATACTTACTTCTCCATAACATAGTTGCATTATATAGATATATAACCATTAGAAACAAGTTAACACATACTTACACACAAATATATATATATATATATATATATATATATATAAACATGCTGATGCTGGTCTGGCTGAATTTTGGATTTGGGGTATATATATATTGAGATACTTATAGATATGTGTGTCATATATCATAATAATTTCTTAAAAAATAATCTCTTCACTCAAAACATTTTGACTGGCAAAACAGTCACCATCATTAAAAAAAATGCAAAGATATAAATTAGAATTGAGTAAAAAAGTCAATATATATTTTTATATCTCAAACATTAATTATCGCTTTAGATAAAATCTAAAATGGTCTTCTAAACATTTTAAATTTCATCTACACACAGAAAAAACCTTTCTCCTAAAATCTTCATAAAACTTCGAATATAAATATTTTAAAATTATCTTGTATTAATTTCATAACCATGTCAAATATTGGTGTGATTCTGTGAAGTCTCATCCTAAAAACTTAGATATTAATGATGCAAAAGTATGTTTAACTAACAGATTATTTAAACATTTAAATTCTGTTTTCAGAACTATAATTACATAGATTATTTTAATTTTTATTACATTTTTTAATCTTATCATACCAAATAATTTTAATGCATGACTTTTTCCAACATCAATAAAAAATAAAATAATACTTTGCATTTTTTGCACTAAATTACACATAAAATATTTCATTCATCATTTTATACACTTAAATGTAATCATTTTGTGAGTTATTACTATAATCAATTCAATACAATTCAAAGGATTTTTGGAGTGTCATTTAATGAAAGCACCCTTGTGTGTCTTATAATAGTTATCAAAGGAAATAAATAATTAAGACGTACATTACTTTTACTGTTAATATCTGCTCCAAGGTTAACAAGTTTTTCAACTACTGGAAGATAATCATTTTTAGCAGCATGATAAAGCGGAGACCAACCTTCCTATAGTATTAAATAGAAAATAGTTATTGTGTAACTCCTTAAAAGATTATTCATAGATAAGTTCATAATGAATCATTAACTAAACAATGTAGTTACATTAAAAGTTCAAATATGAATTATAAAGCATTAAATGTTTAGAACAAAAAGTTTTATTTACATGTGTAATAAAATATATAGAAACTAAAATGATACAAAAATTCTGTCAGTGAATAACATTAATAAAAATATACACCCACAAGTTTAATATAAACAAAATTATGATAAGGAAGATGGAAAAGAATTGCATCATAAAAAAAATCAAAATAAAAAACTGAATGGTAAAAAAATGTGTTATAAGTAAAAAAATATCAATATATAATTAACATTTATATTCAAAAATAATTTCTTTTATATATAAATAAATATATCTTTGGGCATATGTTCTAAAAATGTATGATGGAAAACAAGTTTAAATGATATCTAAAAATATATAATGAAGTTAAATTTAAATATAATCTAAAAATATGCATATGAAATTCAATAAACATATGGGTTATAGATGTCTTATTTATTTGAAAACAATAAAATGGATGTTTCTAAATGCATCCATAATAGAAGTTGATTTGATTTTTGGGCAGAAAAATGGTGATAAGATTGAGCCAAGATGAAAAATGTAAAAACAAAACATGAAACAATATATGTATATATAGTCATTTCCATGAGTTTAATAAGTAATAAATATAAATAACAATACTGAAATAAAATGTTAATTGACAGCACAAGGAAAGCCAATTGTTTGACAATTTTATGTGTGTATTAAAATCATATTATATTTAATTAAAAAATAAAATCCAAGAAATGAAATAAAATGACATATTTATTAAATATATAAAAATAACATGCCTTAAATATTAATTTAGATATGAATTAATGATTATTGCTGAAGTTTTTGATTAAATCATTCACTACCCACTAGATATTTCAAATTTAATGTATTAATAAATGTTATAACAGCTGCAATGGCTACACTCATATGAAAATATTTCTTTAAATTATACAAGACTAAAAACCCTGAGAAAATTCCAAGCAGAAATATTTTTATATTGACATTTATGTCTGGTTAAGTTATTTATTACAAGCTATCAGTATATATTGCATTTATCATTTATTTTATGTACATAATTATAAATCAAATTATTTGAATGGCTTTATAGCTCAAGAATTTATCAGAAAATCAAGTTCTGGAAATGTAAGTATTAGAGTTGATTTAAAGATCATATATCACAAAATCTCACAAAACTATTATTGCACTAAACTACATAGTTGTAGAATATCAAACACAGGAAAACAACACCCTGAGAGATTTCCTCCAGTTTTGGCACTTGCTGTAAATTGATCTTATAAATTACTAAGCAATAAAGTCATTTGATTACTTTTATAATACTATAGAAGTAATCTTGCAACACTTTAAATTTTTAATTTCATCTTTATGAGATTTTAAGTATGCACAGCACAGATTATATATCTAAACTAAAAATTAATAATTATAAGTACTAGTTCAAATAGATGGAGATTATCACATTATCTCTGAAAACAATTTAATGACTTCACTCTACTTAAAAAGTTTTTATTTTCTGAAGATTTTAAACTCATTACAATGTATATAAAAAGATATAAATAATGAACAGAATATATTATGAAATTTTTTATTGTTTCTTATTTCCAAGGTATTAGTTAAACAGATATTAAAATAAAATATTTTTTGCACTATACTAAATGTATATAGACACGAAAATTAATATAATAAATAGATAATTTTACCACTGGCAGAGAAAAAACAAAAAAATCAATTGATTCACACTGTATAAATTATTAGTATTTATTTTATTTGAACAAATTTGGGTCGGCAAATTCAAATGATACTTATCTAAAATCATCATTTAAGCAAATTATATAAATATGATAAAAAATGTTTCTCCTTAAGTATTAATTATCATCTAATTAGAAAATATTTGATAAAAATTTCAGTTTAGCAAAAATGATGTCATTTTAACGGAACTACTGTATTGTAAAATGCCTGATAGCTCATTATTTAAGAGCTATTTTTCACTATATATATATAGAAGTAAAATATATACACATTTATAAATGAATTACAAAATATTATTGAATTCTTTTGTGTTTCTATGACTGGTTAAAATTTAATATAAGCTGTTTTGATTGGCTTTATTAAATGTACAAATATATATATTTTTTTTTCCATATTACAAAATCCAAATTTAAAAATTATCCAGAAAAATAGGAAATATTAAAATTATATAATTTTTTATAAAGATCAGTTATTAGCAAAATAATAAATAAATAAATAATGGTTTAATAGTGCATGTAAAATTATGTTTTTTTGTCTAGCATTTATAGAAAGCACTATAGAGTTAGTTCTCATTATTTTAAAATATTAGTGTAAAAAAATAATTAACACAATTTTGTGATTAAAATTTATCTCAAAGAGAAGAATGTTTGAAATTACATTTAAAACAATTTTTATTCATGAAGAAAAAACCAAAATCTAAAATAATATTTAAGAACGTAATATTTTATTTTGTAAGTACAATATTGAATAGATAGATATTCAGTATCTCATGTATCCCATTCTCGTTGCCAAAACGACAGTAGTGTTTCAGTATTTTAAATACTGAAACCATCCCAAACTTGTTAGGATTCTACAAAGAGACTTCACGCTATTTATTGATATTGATACGTATTTACATGGTTAAGATGAAAAGCTTAATACTGCAGACAATAATAATATAGTCCCGCAGTTGTTCCTTGAATGATGTCATGATAGCAAACCATCGCGGATTGCAAGACATTACAATTATATATAACATTAAACATATTTTAATCATTAATGTTAAATTCAAACTATACTGTTTAATATTATTCTAATGTAACAAGAAATAACCAGTGCATTGTATATGCAATAAATGCACACACAAATAAAATTTCAAGAAATTGTTTTTAATCAGCATCTTATTTACTTTAATTTAGAGTTTAATTTATGATTAAAAAGCAAAAAAAAATTGATGTTTTTCGAACGCTAAATGACAGTAAAATTTCAAAAAAGTATAACTAAAGTTTCTATCATTTAGCTTTGATTGTTTATTTTTTTTTGTTGTTGAGCACCTTTTTTCTAACTTCCTAATTTATTCAGCAACTTTAAATAAATTAGTTTAGTAGAAGTCTTTCTTGGACAATAAAGAGAAATAGTATTTGTTTGAAAAAAAAAAAAAGGGATTACATAATTTACTTTCAATTGGTAAAATAGATTTTACACATATGCAGAAATATATGAGTGACAATAGACTTCTTTTATGTGAGCTTCTATGTATATATAAAGTAGCGTATGTATAAAATATAATCTTTGAATATAAAGACTAGTAGGATCACTTCTCATTGGTTTGGTCCTGCTCAAAGATTTTAACAATAATGCTAGTGATTTAAAAGTCCATTTAGCATTGATAATTTTTTAACTTCACAAACCACAAGCAGCATCTATGTTTATATATATATGGGCTTTAAATATCACAGTAAAGACATTCAGCACTTTTCTAGCAATTCAAACTTTACCATTTGTGAATCTAGAATCTACAACTGCTCTTCAAGCACACTTTCTACCACACACAATAGGTACATTCTCAAATAACAACAATCAATCTGAACTCACTATTAGAAGAACTATCAAGCAATTTAAAAAGATGATTTCAGTATTTCTCATGTTGATTAATAAAACTTATTGACTTATAATATTAATAAAATAGACATCTATTAGAATGAACAATAAACACATTTCCATTTAAAAACAAGCATTTCTCTAATATACTAAATAGTAATATTGTTATGTTTGGTCTAGATTGCAGACCCAAACCATCAGTAACAAAAAACATGAACATCTGAAAATCCATTAATATGATTTATTAGGATTATATATATTTACATAATACACAATATCAATGAATATACTGCCATGTATATAATCTCAATTAATGCAGGGTTAGTAGTGCCAACAGACTCGACTCACTTCCAGCTGTATGTAACAGTCTGCCTCATGAACTTGTTTAATGTCTCTTCCTACTGTACCAGATAGCTTGCCTTGAGTCAGTTCAGGTCATAGAAGCTTCCAGTTCTATTGTGAATTTGCCTTCCTGTGTAGCGTAATGGCTGTAATGGAAATGCTCAATGTTAGCAGTGGCTTTAATGAAGAATGTGTATCATCTCTTAGGTTCGATATGTTTTCTTCTTACCTCTAAAAAGACTGACTATTTGTTTTCAGATCCCAACCTTACTGAAAGCAATCAGATTTAGAGAGCATTATTACCTATTGGCCTTACTAACCATTGGCTGAGTTTTATCTATATATTTACCCATTAGTTAGTGGCAATAAATGCTTGATCCAATCATATAAAGAAGAAATCAGGACTAGTCCACTTCTGGAGGCAAGGGAAGTTATGACAAGTATGCAATGCAATTTAATGAGATAGGATTATTTCAAATGTCATTTGATGATATTCACAGCTAAATGTATGTTCTAATATTAATAAAAAAATAATTATCACTTACATTATCTTGGCTGTTAATATTAGCTCCATGTTTAATAAGTTCTTCTACAACAAAAAGATGACCTTCATAAGCAGCAATATGAAATGGAGTCTCTCCCTTCTAAAACAAAAATTTTAAAATAATTTTGTTTACTTTCTGAATACTATAAAAACAGTCTTAATACAATATTCTTTATTAATCTATTTATATTAATAGTTTCCTTATAAATAAATAAATGGGGAATTTAATTTCAAATGACTTTTGCTTTCTTAAATGTTTTACGTACTTTTAATAATTAAACAAAGTTAAAAACAAAAAAAGAAATATAAAGAAAAAAAAATGTGATTTATTAAAATGATTACAAAAAAAACATTATAAGAATAAAGCAAATAACTATTTAATAAAGACAAACAAAAATATAAAATTATTGAATAAAATATAACTAGATAATAAAAAATCAAAAAAAGGAAATCACAAAAAATGAAACTATAATAAGAGGTGCAGATGTTTAAACAGTTGATTAAGCTGTTTATATGTTCCATTTAAAGTGAACAAAGTTGTAAACTGTAACGAAATAAAATCAACGAGTTTTACTTGGTTTAGAAAGTTGAATATAATGTTTTTGTGCTCATAACCTGTAATTTCTTTTTTTGGAAATCCATTGCCATTTAATTAACATTAAATCTCTTTATCAGATGTTGACTAAAATCAATGCATTAGGAAGAATTATAACAACAAACTGTATCAGGAATGCAAAAACAAAAAAAAAAAATTGGAGCTGAGTGATATGGAAGATACATTCTCATTATTCATTGCCATAGCTATATTTGTATATTGTAACTGACAGACTGCATAATCCACATGAAAATTATCTGAAAACATTCCACATGTGCATTCACATTGTAACATCATAAACTAATAATTTTTTTAGAGCCTGCTAAGGTGTGGGAGAAACAAACTCTGAACTACTTTACTTAAGTCATTATCACAAATAATGATGAAAACTACCAAAAATAATGAGACAAATGCAAGACATTTACATATACAAAACAACACATACTTTAGTTAACTAATTTATAAATTAAATCATGGTAAATAAACTTTTCTAAATCTAATAAGAATTAATTTACTTTATGTTATGCACAGATATTGTATACAGTAGCTTAAATATTTTAAAACACTTGAGGTTTCATTTTATTATTCTACCTCCAAAATTTGCTTCTCTACATTCCAAATAATTATCTAAAATGTCTTCTAAATAAACATTAAAAAGCACCAAGTGAAACACAGTCTGCTAGTCTAACTCTTCTTTCTATGTTCACTTTTTCAGTCCGATTCTTATTTTTTACTCAATATGAATATTCAAAATCAGGCTTCTATCTTTTTAAAATATTTCTTTATGTTTTAAAATGATCATAAGTTTGCTCCAAATAGCTATAATTAAGTGCTTTTTTTCAAATCCATAAAACAAATACCAATTCCATTATCTTTTTGAATATATTTCTCAGCAATTGTTTTAATAACATCAATAGTATCTCTTGTACTTTTCATTCTGAACCCAAGCTACTCTTATTCTATATAATATTTTACTTTCCTATTAATTGTTTGAGATAAAATCCTCAATAATATTTTTAAATCATAAGTTACCAATCTTAATTGTCTTGTACTATTCATATCTGCAGCTTTCTTTTTTTTTAACAATGGGAATCAGGAAATGGGACATTGTTGGATGTTGTAAAATTAGAAGATAAACAGTAATTAATTTTAAAATATTACAAAATATATTTTCTAGGCACTAAAAGTAAATGGTTTGTAATAAAATTGTATTACTAAACATTTTTCTGAATATAATAATTAGAGAACTGCAGCACAGTTTACAGAAACATTAAGTAAACTAGACAAAATCAGAGGAAAAATTAATCACTAATGTTATTAACTGAACTGTGATAGAAATAAAACTGGGGTTGAACTTTTACATATCACCAAGCACATTTAAGAAACGGCACCAATATTTTACATTTTAAATCATTTCAACAAAAATATTTTGAAACTAAAAATAAACCATTATAAAAAACGATCAAATAAATTAAAGATGTGAATTGAATAATATGAATCTCAAAAAAACCTTAAAATAAAATTCTATAAAAAAACATGAAAATGTCATAATTGAGTGCAATGACAATAAATAAAACTAATAATGATCATGTAAATTTTTTGAACATGTGTTTTTATAAACTGTAGATTAAGGAAGGTGTAATAAATTAACTTCTGGGTGTGCCTAATTATACTTTTTCACTTATTATTAAAACCTTTAAAACTGATTATTTATAAAGTCAATTAATTATTTAGATCAATTTCAAACATTTTTATATACATCCTATAATTAAATAAAAAAAATTACAGATAGTGAAAATATCAAAATAACATTTTTATTACCATTTTTGCATCAACATTCACATTTATTTTTTATACATTATAAAAGATCTAGTTCCTACTATTATCCTTTGGCTTGCTTTATATTTCTGTTTTCCCATAGAAATCTTTTAATTTTATCCTATGTTTAATGACAAATTAAAAACAAAAAAGAATTACTAATTGTTTTTAACTATTAATTTTTTTTTTAAATTATGAAATTTTTATCTTTTCAGGCAATTCCATATTTATATTTTTGGAACAAAGTTTTGTCTAGCAATTAATAAAATTACTATTAACTATCTTATATTTTTTTAAACAAGTATTAAACTTTTTCTCATTCAACATTAAGCAATTAATTGCATTTATAAACACATAATGTGTCTTTAATAGATGTTCATAATTTTATATAAACTCAAGCTTTTTTATTTAGAATTATAAGATTTGTTATTATTTTATGTTTGTAATTAACTGATTTTTTGTTTTTATTTTGTGTAATATATACATACTGAAACAATAACTTTCCAAGCCCCTATCATTTCACCATCAAACCTAATGACATTCTCATCTGTGCTAAGTTCGAACCTATTTAAATGTTAATAAATTTAAAATTTGTTCATGTCTTTATAAACAGTATTATATATTTGCATGCGAACCAACACTGTAATTAGAGAGGATTAGTAAAATTATAGCGTACTAAATTTATTTAATATTTCTAAAAATGTTTGTTATATTATTTAAGTTAAGAGTAAATTATTCATTTTGTTGTTTAATATTGTAATTTCATATGTGGATATATAATCTGTGCTATATAGAAGAAAGACATGATTTTAAAATATGTAAAAGCCGTTATCTAAAAATAATATTAATTGTCTTTAAAAATTGTTAAAAGATTTCTTGTTTTAAATATATTTCAGGGAAAAGTTTCTCGAAAATATTTAAAAGCTATATCAAAATATGTTTGTAAATTATTTCAAATAAATATGTAAAAAGGTTTGCATTTTAAAAAAATGTTAAAAGGTTGTTTTTAAATAAAAAGAGTTTCTATTATATGTAAGATTAAAAATAAAAGCTGGTCAAGTAATTAAAAAGATATCTGGTTGTAAACAAGTGTCATTAACGACCACACCTGGAATTCGTAAAAAGTAAAACTAGTTCAAAATTTACTAATTAAAATCTCCTTAGAAAAGATTAAGTTATTTTAAAATCCAATGAAAAATCTTAATTGTAATAATAGCTTATGGAATGTTTCTAACATAAGTTATCTAAGATCTGGATTATAAATTGAAAAATATTTAATTAAATTCCTGAGTTTAGTGAGTCTTGAGGCGATAGATTCCGATAAGAAAAAGATATAAATACTCTGTATTTTTAACAAGAAAAGACAGCCATATTGTTAGTGAGAATTGTAGCCAGTCTTCACAATTGTTAATGTTTAACATGTCCGGCTAAAAGCGGGTAAATTGTTGCTGTTACTCCGCAGGAGAACGGGGTTTCTCTCGTTGAAATGCCTAAACCACCATCATGCCAATAGAGAAGACAAGCCTAACATATTGGAAAAGAGCTGCCCAGTCAAACTCACCAAACCTACAGCAAGAACGTGCAGTCCAGATAAATAATACCGGTACCATTTTATTTTTTAAACTGCAGAGCTCTGTGTAATCCTTTGTGTAAATATATCTATATAAGTAGGCTAACTCTCTTTTTAAAATAATGATAAAACTAATATGTACCCAAAACTTAAATCCATTTAATTAATATTTTAAATATGCCAATTGCTATCAAAATTTCATGTTAAAGTTTAAATAATCATGACTAATTTATATTTTCCTTTCATTTGAAGAACATTATAAGTGTCTAATTTAAAGTTATATCACTGCGGTTGTGTCTATATTTCTTTGCTTATTTTAAATGCTTATTATATTTTATATGCCAATATTTCAAAACAGTGGGCACTTAATTTCATCTTTTTAAGAAGATATTATTTGAAAATCTTCGCGTAATTTGCTTATAGCATCAACTTTCTGCGTTGTTTCGAAATCCTATTTTTTTTATTATTTAAATGATTTAATATGTGAAATGTGGCTTTTTTTTAATCAACCAGTTAAAAACTTAACCTTATAGTTTTATTTAGAATTAAATTTATCTTGATCATATTTTTAAGTATATTTGACATTTAAATTCTTAAGTCCATAGAAATATACTTTCCCTCCTTAAATACTTATTATCTATAAGTAAGCGAGCATGTCAAAGTACAGATATATTAATATCCCCTTTTAGTAGCATAGACATTTATTATCAGGCTACACAAGAGTTGGTCCCAATTTGATAGAGCTAATTTGCTATTAACTCGTATTTCATAGTATGAAATATACTATTCTTTGCTTGGCGGATGTCATATATTATTTTATAAAATTATTCTCATTTTGCTGCTATACGTAATATACGTATATTAAGATGGAGCCATGGTGTTGCCAGCACATCTTCTCTTATATGGTAGAGCAGTAGCGAAGTCTGAGCAAAGGCCAAGTTAGCACTAAGTCTCCTGCCATTCCTGAACACAATGTTCCTTTTCACGCAACATTGCGATCGGTTACAGGGTACCAGTGTTTGTCACAAGAACCCTGAAGTTATTTCATCCATCCGCAGAGCGACTTTTTCTATTATTGTTTACCTGTGCCATAGCACATTGGTAAAATCTTATGCAGCCAACTCTCCCACCTTAACATAACACTTTCAGCATTCTGAAATTTTCTCTCGAAAGCCATGTTCGATTGATCATTACTTGAGCTGGTTTATGCGCTCGTTATTAAGTCATATTATATATATTTTAGTAAATGAATTCATGATCAAACTTCAATATAATTATTTATATACCAGCCACAAATGTAATAGGATTTGGCTTTACTAGATTTATAGACATAACATAGTGATTAAATATGTATCAGCTGTAAAGCAATTCATAATGGGCATATGTTAAACCCATGTATGAAAATTAAATGAAATTATTTATATAAAGCTATTTTGAATTGTATATAAAAAGAGAATGCGTTCTCTTATCCACCCAATGTTTGCGTACATTCGACGCTGAAATGTGTAAAACTTATCAATTTCATGCTAATTGTAAATAAATATATAATTAATTTAATGTATTTCATTCTCTGTCTCGTTATTGATCTAATTCAATCCAATTCTAATTATTATTCATAGTTTATATATGTAAAAACTATACATTAAGTTAAATTAGATTAGTGATATATTTTAGTCAATTCAGAACCTTTCTTTTATTCATCAGAGTCTTATTGTGTCTCCATGACCTATGTCGGCCATGTGGAAAGAAGCATACTACTGTAATTTCAAGTTGGTCATTCATAGGGTCTCGAGTCTTGGAATCCTGGCTCACGAGTTGAAGTGTGGTCGGACTTGGGATGTCACAGTCCTAGTCTGGTCAGCTTCGGTCTCTTTTGCTTGGATTCTGAATTCTGTTACGCGAATGTACAAACTTGACTGTTACATAATATATTTTTTTACCCGGGTTTGGACACCCATTGTGTGGCTATTCGAATTTTCCATACCCTGCAATGCCCTTTACATTTTTTTTTGTTATATATATTAAATTTATTTAAATGTTAGTTAAATGTTGGGTCGGCATCAAGCGAATGTATAGCGAGAAGTTAGGTGTATTAATAGAGTTAGGCATAAGTGTTGGGATGAGTAGGAGACAGATCATTTTTTTTGTGGAGTGCAGCAATTAGCCAAGTTAGTAAAGCAAACAAAAAACAAGAAACTTTAGTAAAAACGAATTGAGCCAGTAAAAAGAGAAAAAAAATTTTTGTTAGTATATTAAAATGGGTAATAGTATGGAAGAAAAAAGGGAAGTAGTGAGTGAAGGGGAAGAAAGAAAAACAGGAAAAGAAGGAATGTGTAGGGGTATTATATTAAGATCAGGAAAAGAAATTATGGAAGAGAGTAGCAGCACAGAAAGAGACACAGAAAGTAAAGTGAGTACAAGCCAGATTAGGGACAAGGCATCTATACCACAGAGCATGGCCATGTCAGAAAAGTCAGACACCACAGTAACTGAACAGAGACCCACAGAAGAAATAAAAAAAGAATGCTGGATTATTAATTCAATGATGGAATCACTATTGAAACAAATTAAAATGGAAATAGCAACAAGCAGACAGGATGCAGAAGAGAGAGATCATAGAAATAATCTAGAAATGGAACAACATTTTGAAGCTTTGGGCAGGCGATGTGAGGAAGGAACAGCACAGATTAGAAAGGACTTCAAAGAAATGCTGTGTAAAGGCCTGCAGGAAGTATCCTTTAGCTGCCAACAGAATTGGTAAAAAAATACAGTTTGAATTCACAGAAATGCTGGATACACCAGGACAGAAAATAAAAATGAAATGGTGAAAATCCAAGAGGAAATCAAGACCATGGGGTAGCAGGTTGAGCATCAAGAAAGGGATATAGGGGAGAAGTTCAATAAAATGGAGACAGATCTTCGCAGGAAGTTTCAGGAATATGAAAACACACATAGTGAGATCTGGGACAAAATATATGAATTAAAAGAAGGACTGGCTCATAGAAGTCAAGCAGCAGCTGAGGAAGAGAACTGTATAGCAGAATGTATTCAAGAATTAAGAAAAGACCTCACTGAAATGAAGGGAGCAAAGAAAGAAAGCATAGAAAACAGTTTAGCCATTAGTCATTTAGCCGAGAACCCATGCAAAAGAAAACTAGTATCAGTGGAGGACTCTAAAGAGATTCTTAGAAAGGAGGAAAGCAACATCAATGCAGAAAGCATCATAAACAAAGGAAATGATCAGATAGCCACTCCAGATAGAAATGAGTTAGATGCAGAGACAATCGGACTGTATGGGAAGGGCAAGAAGAAAAGGAAGAGAAAGGATCCATACACAAGTAAAAAGAAAGCAAGGCTGGGATGGACAGAGAGAAAACAGGAGACAACCGCAGAAGTTCGCCAAAGGAAAAACAGAGGTAGAGAGAAAGAATGGATTCAAGCCCTACTATTCGGAAATAGCAAATCTGGAAGGCACCCAAAGTATTTCCCTAGTTATGAAGTGTAGATGTAAATAGAGGACATTCGAAATATAGTATCACCATAAAGATAAACAACTATGGATCGGGTAACGAAATACCTTATGAAGGAAGTGAGTTTGCACGTAGTCTAGAAATGCACACAGCACGACCGACTGTGAGATGGGAAGATGAGTATGCGGGATATAGATGGACATCAGATGAAGAGAATGATATTATATTCGAGTGCTGTTTTAAGTCAGATAAAGAGGAGTTACTTAATGTACCACCAGATCCTATTTAGATAAAATATATATATTTGTTACAATCTACCCTCCCTTATCATTATATAGTTTATAAATTATCATTATATATATATATATATATATATATATATATATATATATATATATATATATATATATATAAACAACTAACATCCCCATTGCATATTAATTGATGTATATCCAGTAGGATATAAAAGTTTGTTTAATGTAAATATTTGACAATATTCTGTTTTGTGTGGATTGCGTTTAAACTTTTAATTTAGTTGTATTTTTTTTGGAAGTAATTGATTGTCTAATATGTATGAAGTTTCTCAGTATGGAATGTAGCAGGCAATTGGGTTTATATGTGTCTCATCTTTATGTGGGTAGCTTAATTGATTTAATATTAGTTAAAAAAAAAGCCTATCAAATTATTTAATAGCCAACTGTAAGTAAATTCCTTTTTTTTGTTATTTTTTTGTCCCAAGTATTCAGATATGAAATGATAACTTTCCAAGCCCCTATCATTTCACCATCAAACCTAATGACACTCTCATCTGTGCTAAGTTCAAACCTATTTAAATGTTAATAAATTTAAAATTCGTTCATGTCTGTATAAACAGTATTATATATTTGCATGCGAACCAACGCTATAATTAGATAGGATTAGTAAAATTATAGCATACTAAATTTATTTAATATTTCTAAAAATGTTTGTTATATTATTTAAGTTAAGAGTAAATTATTCATTTTGTTGTTTAATATTGTAATTTCATATGTGGATATATAATCTGTGCTATATAGAAGAAAGACATGATTTTAAAATATGTAAAAGCCGTTATCTAAAAATAATATTAATTGTCTTTAAAAATTGTTAAAAGATTTCTTGTTTTAAATATATTTCAGGGAAAAGTTTCTCGAAAATATTTAAAAGCTATATCAAAATATGTTTGTAAATTATTTCAAATAAATATTTAAAAAGGTTTGCATTTTAAAAAAAATGTTAAAAGGTTGGTTTTAAATAAAAAAAGTTTCTATTATTTGTAAAATTAAAAATAAAAGCTGGTCAAGTAATTAAAAAGATTTCTGGTTGTAAACAAGTGTCATTAATGACCCCACCTGGAATTCGTAAAAAGTAAAACTAGTTCAAAACTTACTAATTAAAATCTCCTTAGATAAGATTAAGTTATTTTAAAATCTAAATTGGACAATTGTTTGCAACGAAAAATCTTAATTATAGTAATAGCTTATGGAATGTTTGTAACATAAGTTATCTAAGATCTGGATTATAAATTGAAAAATATTTAATTAAATTCCTGAGTTTAGTGAGTCTTGAGGCGATAAATTCTGATAAGGAAAAGATATAAATACTCTGTATTTTTAACAAGAAAAGACAGCGATATTGTTAGTGAGAATTGCAGCCAGTCTTCCCAATTGTTAATGTTTAACATGTCCAGCTAAAAGCGGACAAAGCGGGCAACTTGTAGCTTTTACTCCGCAGGAGAACGGGGTTTCTCTTGTCAAAATGCCTAAACCACCATCATGCCAATAGAAGATACAAGCCTAACATATTGGAAAAGAGCCGCCCAGTCAAACTCACCAAACCTACAGCAAGAACTTGCAGTCCAGATAAATAATACCGGTACCGTTTTATTTTTTAAACCACAGAGCTCTGTGTAATCCTTTGTGTAAATATATCTATATAAGTAGGCTAACTCTCTTTTTAAAATAATGATAAAATTAATATGTACCCAAAACTTAAATCCATTTAATTAATATTTTAAATATGCCAATTGCTATCAAAATTTCATGTTGTTAAAGTTTAAATAATCATGACTAATTTATATTTTCCTTTCATTTGAAGTACATTATAAGTGTCTAATTTAAAGTTATATCACTGCGGTTGTGTCTATATTTCTTTGCTTATTTTAAATGCTTATTATATTTTATATGCCAATATTTCAAAACAGTGGGCACTTAATTTCATCTTTTTAAGAAGATATTATTTGAAAATCTTCACGTAATTTGTTTATAGTATCAACTTTCTGCGCTGTTTCGAAATCCTATTTTTTTTTATTATTTAAATGATTTAATATGTGAAATGTGGCTTTTTTAATTCAACCAGTTAAAAACTTAACCTTGTAGTTTTATTTAGAATTAAATTTAGCCTTGATCGTATTTATAAGTATATTTGACATTTAAATTCTTAAGTCCATAGAAATATACTTTCTCTCCTTAAATATTTATTATCTATAAGTAACTTAATAGATCGAGCATGTCAAAGTACAGATGTATTAATATCCTTTTTTAGTAGCATAGACATTTATTATCAGACTACACAAAAGTTGGTCCCAATTTGATAGAGCTAATTTGCTATTAACTCGTATTTCATAGTATGAAATATACTATTCTTTGCTTGGCGGATGTGATATATTATTTTATAAAATTATTCTCGTTTTGCTGCTATATGTAATATACGTATATTAAGATGGAGCCACGGTGTTGTCAGCAAATTTCTTATAGGGTAGAGCAGTAGTGAAGCCTGAGCCAAGGCCAAGTTAGCACTAAGTCTCCCACCATTCCTGAACACAATGTTCCTTTTCATGCAGCATTGCGATCGGTTACAGGGTACCAGCATTTGTCACAAAAACCCTGAAGTTATTTCATCCATCCACAGAGCAACTTTTCCTATTATTGTTTACCTGTGCCATAGCACATAGGTAAAATCTTATGCAGCCAACTCTCCCACCTTAACATAACACTTTCAGCATTCTGAAATTTTCTCTCGAAAGCCATGTTCGATTGATCATTACTTGAGCTAGTTTATGCTCTCATTATTAAGTCATATTATATATATATTTTAGTAAATGAATTCATGATCAAAGTTCAATATAATTATTTATATACCAGCCACAAAGGTAATAGGATTTGGCTTAACTAGATTTATAGACATAACGTAGTGATTAAATATGTATCAGTTGTAAAGCAATTCATAATGGGTATATGTTAAACCCATGTATGAAAATTAAATGAAATTATTTATATAAAGCTATTTTGAATTGTATATAAAAAGAGAATGTGTTCTCTTATCCACCCAATGTTTGCGTACTTTTGACGCTGAAATGTGTAAAACTTATCAATTTCATGCCAATTGTAAATAAATATATAATTAATTTAATGTATTTTGTTCTCTGTCTCGTTATTGATCTAATTCAATCCAATTCTAATTATTATTCATAGTCTATATATGTGAAAACTATGCATTAAGTTAAATTAGATTAGTGATATATTTTAGTCAATTCAGAACCTTTCTTTTATTCATCAGAGTCTTATTGCGTCTCCATGACCTATGTTGGCCATGTGGGAAGAGGTATACTATGTGTAATTTCAAGGTGGTCATTCATAGGGTCTTGAGTCTTGGAATCCTGGCTCACGAGTTGAAGTGTGGTCAGACTTGGGATGTCACAGTCCTAATCTGGTCAGCTTCGGTCTCTTTTGCTTGGATTCTGAATTGTGTTACGCGAATGTACAAACTTGACTGTTACAATACATATTTAATAA